>CAUYQU010046048.1:0-64653 GCA_963574635.1 Cheracebus regulus | reverse complement strand
TTTATTCTCATTAGCATTTTGTCAAACCTTTTTTCAAGGTTCTTAGCTTCTTTGCATTGAGTTAGAACATGTTCTTTTAGCTCAGAGAAGTTTGTTATTACTCACCTTCTGAAGCCTGTTTCTGTCAATTCATCAGACTCATTCTCTATCCAGCCTTGTTCCCTTGCTGGTGAGGAGTTGTGATCCCTTGGAGGAGGAGAGGCATTCTGGTTTTGGGTATTTTCATCCTTTTTGCCCTGGTTTCTTCCCATCTTTGTAGATTTATCTACCTGTGGTCTTTGTGGTTGGTGACTTTCAGATGGGGTCTCTGAGTAGATGTCCTTTTTGTTGCTGATGAAGTTCTTTCTTTCTGTTACTTAGTTTTCTTTCTAACAGTCAGGCCCCGCTGCTGTAGGACTGCTAGAGGTCCACTCCAGACCCTGCTTGCCTGGGGATCACCTGCAGCAGCTGCAGAACAGTAAGGGTTGCTGCCAGTTTCTTCTTCTGTTATCTTTGTCCCAGAAGGATACCTGCCAGATGTCAGCCTGAGCTCTCCTTTTGGAGAGCTCTTTGGTTATACGGGGGTCGGGAGCTGCTTGAGGAGACAGTCTGTCTCCATTGTTCTGTTCAGAGCTGCTGGGCAGATACGTTTAAGTCTGCTGCAGTGGAACTCATACCCCCCTTTTTTTCCCAGGTGCTCTGTCCCAGGAAGGTGGGGCTTTATTTATAAGTTCCTGTCATTCTGCTGCCTTTTTTCAGAGATGCCCTGTCTAGTGAGGAGGTAGCCTAGTCATAGTCTGCCAGCAGAGGTGTTGCTGAGCTGCCATGGGCTCTGCCCAGCTGCTGTGTGAACTTCCTTGCAGTTTTGTTTATAGAGGTATAGTTAGAACTGCTTTGGTAATGGCAGTCTGCCTCAGTAATGGCAGACTGCCTCTGTAATGGCAGACTGCCTTGGTAATGGCGGACTGCCTCAGTAATGGTGGACACCCTTCCCGCCACAGAGCTGGACCATCCCAGGTCCAGCTGTGCTTGCTGTGAAACTGTCAATCCAGAGTCTTTCAGATTGCTGGTCTTTGTGGGTGTGGGACTAGCCAAGCCAGATCACCTGGCTCCCTGTTTCAGCCCCCTTTTTTCAGTTGAACAGGTGACTCTGTCTCCCAGGCATTCCAGTCGCCAGTTGAAATGGCGCCCAGATTTATGTGAGTTTTTGTGCAGAGACCCAGTGTGCTGGCTGAATGAGCTGAGCTGGAGACTCGTGGTACTTTTCTGCCTGGGAATCTCCTGGTCTGTGGCCATTATAAATTCGTTTGGAAATGCGGTGATCACTCACCCCGTGTTTTCGCTGGGAACTGCAATCCAGAGCTGTTCCTATTCAGCCATCTTGGATCCTCCTCAGGCCTGATTTCTTATATTGTTTGGTTTCCTCCTCAGTACCTGGGTTAGTCGTGTGTACTGATTGGCATTTGCCCAGCACATAGTAGGCCCCGTGTAATGTTTTGGAGATGGACACATGAACCAATGATGACAGTGAGCCCGGATGAACTTGGTAGAAGCTCTCACCCTGGGCTTAACCACACAGCTGGCAGCCAGCAGCTCTGTGATCTCAGGGTGCTCCTGTCAAGAATCACTGCCTCACGCAGTCTTCCTGGGGCATTCAGTGGGTAGCAGCACGCCTCCCATCATGGAAATGCACAACTGGTAATCTACAAGTTACTAACTTGCCTAACTTGCCTGCAGTCACAGAGCAACCCATATCCAAGCCAGTAACACGGCTTCCCCTTAATCTGCAGAGGCGGATCTATCTGGATGAATAATTAATATTAGCCCACTCATTCATTCAATAGATCATTATTGAGTGCCTACTGTGTGTCAGCCACATTGGTATACAGCAGTGAACCAAAAAAGTCCCTGCCCTCAGAAAGCTTTAGGGGGAGGAGAAGGACAGACAGTGAATACATATGTGAAGATATAGTTTTTCATATGGTGACAAGTGCCATGGGGTGTGGGGACCATAAAGCAAGATGAGAAGGATGAGGGGCACTGGGGGCAGGGCTGCTGGTTGTATGGGGTGGTTAGGGAAGATCTCATTGGTGAAGTGGCTTTTCCTCCTTTTTTATAATAGGGTATAATTTCCCTGGAGTGAACTTCACCCTCTTTGGTGCACAGTTCGGTGACTCTTGATAAATTAATATAATCATGTCACTCCCAGCACGGTCAAGATCTGGTTCTGTCATCACAAAACATTTCCCTGTGCCCCTTTTCAGGCCACCCCTCCCCCACCCCACCTCTGGCAACCATTCATTAATCTGTTCTCCATTCCTATAGTTCTGCCTTTTCTAGAATGTCATATAAATGGAATCATACAGTATGTGACCTTTTGAGTTTGGCTCCTCTGAGCAGAAGAGAAAGATAAATCATTGAGATTCGTCTGTGTTCTGCGTATTAGTAGTTCCTTTTTATTGGTGGCATCAGTGTACCACAGTTCATCCATTTGGATACCTTCTAGTTTTTGGCAATTATGAATAAGGCCACTGCAAATATTCACATACAGGTATTTGTGTGCCTGTAGGTTTTCTTTTCATTTGGACAGATAGGTTAGATGGCGTTTGAGCAAAGACCTGAAAGAAATATGAAAACAAGCCATGAAGATAGCTCAGGATACTTTTGCAAATGCACCATATTGTGGTTTAGCCAAGTGAACAGGTTTGCACTGAATAACTTTTCTGTTTGAGTCATATTTCTTATTTGAGTTATTTGGAGGAAGTAGGGGTAAGAAGGGAGGAGACCATTCATTCATCCATCCATTCATCCATCCAACAAACATTTACAAAAATGAAAGCCACCAGTCCACAGTCTGTGACCCAAAGGAAGCTTGCGACCCTTGGATCCACACCAAAGGCTAATTTTAGTTGGTTTATCTGACATGACATAATTTCCTTTCTGAGTTTCCTGAAAGTTAGGGTGAGAGAGTGGTTAATGAATGTGACATTATCTTCTAATAGAGCTATGGGAGCAGAAGCATTTTTGAGAGTTTTTAATCTCACTGGAGGCTTCAGGGACCCTTTCATAGGTCCCTGAGAATTGATACTCTTTTTTGTCTAGGAGGTTGTCTGTGTGAAAGGGCAAGGTGATCTCTCAAACGACATATTCATTTACTTTCTTTTTCCTTTTTTTTTTTTTTTCTTGAGACAGTCTCACTCTGTTGACCAGGCTGGACTGCAGTGATGTAATCTCTGCTCAGTGCAGCCTCCACCTCCCAGGTTGAAGCGATTCTTCTGCCTCAGCTTACTGGGTAGCTGGGATTACAGGTGCCCACCACCACGCCCAGCTAATGTTTTTGTATTTTTAGTAGAGATGGGGTTTCACCACTCTGGCAAGGCTGGTCTCAAAGTCCTGATCTCAAGTGATCCACCCACCTCGGCCTCCCAAAGTGCTGAGATTACAGGTGTGAGACACTGTGCACAGCCTGAAAAGACATGTTCAAATAAGAGCCCTCCCTGGATGAGGGGCCAGTGGACAAGATTACATCTTAGGATCAGGAGCTTTGTGAAAAAACAAAGCTACAGGAAATAACTTGTGGACTTCTTTGTTTCAGGTGATGCAACTGTGAAAAAGAAACCTGCCCCCAAGACACCTCCAAAGGCAGGTAATTGGCCATGGCACTATCTGGGGGCAAAGAGGTAATCTGCCATGGGGGTTTTGCCTTTACCCTGCTAGACTGACATCTGGGTATGTGATCCCAGGAGACACCCCACTGCACTCCCACCCCCACCCTCAGTTCCAGCTCTGCATTTCTCAGGCTGAGTTTGCTCGCCTCGAGCCTCTGCAGAGCCTGGTCCCTTGTCCTCCTCCACAGCTTTGCCTTCTGCTTCCCATGTTGACAGCATCACACAGGACTAGCCACTCTCCTGTCTGCCCCTGCTGTGAATTCTGCCCTGCCATCCATCCTCCTCTCTACCTTTGTGTACATGACCCCCTCAGGGCTATTTTTGTGCCCAGCTCTGTGTATCCTTGTTATATGGAGGCCTTGTCTATTTTCCACTGGATGACACTTGAGGACTTGAATCAAGCCTGCCAGCCAGGGTTTGACTAGAGGTTAGAAGGCAAGGTGCTGCTTAATTCGTAAGTGAGTTAGGAGCTCAATTCAAAAAATTAGGGTAAGACACAAATTCCAGTAAGACCAATAAATTGTGTGGGTCACTTCTGAGGGAATCAGAATGAAGAGGTGAACAAAGCTAGCAGGTCCATGAACTCGGATGTCCTGCAGCAGGGATCACTGCCCTCAGTCTTACCCTGAAGTTTCCAGAAGCCAGGAGAAGCAGTGGACAGCAGCATCAAATGAGATCAAAATGCCTAAGATCCTTCTGCCTCACACAGTTTCTCCCTGTCCTCCCTCAGCCATGCCCCCTCAGATCATCCAGTTTCCTGAGGACCAGAAGGTCCGCGCGGGAGAGTCAGTGGAGCTGTTTGGAAAAGTGGCCGGCACCCAGCCCATCACCTGTACCTGGATGAAGTTCCGAAAGCAGGTCAGTAACAGAATGAGGTGGGCATTGGCAGTGCTGAGAAGAACCCGCACAGCCTTTGGGCCAAAAGAAATGAGAAATGCCATGCTGGACTGGCCTCACTCTTTGTAGCTTTAGAAATGGTAGAGGCCACTCCCCTACCCGTCACTCACTCACCAAACCTGAGTTCTTGCTAACCTTTGCTTCTGAACCTACCAATAATCCCTGCCTTTGTAGACAATTTGTGTAATAGAGAAAAATGTGAGGGAAAAAGTAGAAACCATCCATGGCTCCCATCTGATTTGATAGCACAGTCTAGAATCCTACTCAGAGTCAGGAAAGTCAAGCCAGTGACCCAGGATGACCTCTTAGACTCCATTGGCTTGCGGTGATTCTGTCAGCCCATTAATTCCTGTCTGTGATAACTGCTTAAACTCGCCACATGCTGAAGGAATAAAAGCAAATGTGAGTATCTGGATAGAAGAATTGTATGATAAATAGAATTGTGTCTTACTGAGCCAGAAATCTAGCTACAATTTATCATAATGATTCCTACAGAAAAATGTTTGAATTTCCAGACAACCAGCTTTGAAAGGACTTGGGGAGCCTAGCAGTTCCACCAATCCAACAGTGATAGTGTGTGCCCATATGCATGATCAGCAGAGACCTTGTAACTGTGGGCTGGCCCAGGAGCAGGAAGTTGTGAAGATTTATTCTGAGCCGGGCGCAGTGGCTCACGCCTGTAATCCCAGCACTTTGGGAGGCTGAGGCAGGCAGATCATGGGGTCGGGAGTTCAAGACCAGAATGGCCAATATGGTGAAACCCCATCTCTACTAAAAAATACAAAAATTAGCTGGGCATGGTGGCTCGTGCCTGTAATCCCAGCTGCTTGGGAGACTGAGGTAGGAGAATTGCTTGAACCCAGGAGGCGGAGGTTGCAGTGAGCCGAGATCATGCCACTGCACTCCAGCCTGGGCTACAGAGTGAGACTCCATCTGAAAAAAAAAAAAAAATTTATTCTGAGCGCTCTGTTGCTCAGTTTTAAAACCAGTCAAATTCTCCTAAGCCCAGAGATGAGCAGCAGCTCAGAGATGGGCACGTAGTACTAACAGGGAGGAAAGTAGGGATGGTCTCAAAAGATGGAAAAGAGAAGCTCGTCTTTAGCATCCCCAGAGGATGTTTGTCCTGAGCTATGTCTGGACTACTGTTGCCTGAATAAGATGGAATCTCATCACTTTTCAGAGATGTTTAGCCAAGTCCCAGCTCTGTCCTTCAGAACTTTCTGCAATGATGTGTTAGCTCCATGCTATCCAATATGTCAGCCACTAGCCATATATATGTGGCTACTGAGCACTTGAAATGTGGCTACTGCAGCTGAGGAACTGAATATTTAATTGTAATTATTTAAAAAGTGTTTTAGCATCTTTGTTAAGATATAATTCATATACCATAAAATTTACCCTTTTAAAGTGTACAATTCAGTAGTTTTCAGTAGATTCACAAGGTTGTGCAAGCATCACCATTATCTAATTCTAGAATACTTTCATCATCCCCAAAAGAAACGCAAGACTCATTAGCAGACATTCCTCCCCTTCCCCCAGGCCCTAACAACCACTAACAGTATTTATGGATTTGCCTCTTCTGGACATTTCATATAAATGGAATCATGCAGTATGTCATCTTCTCTGTGTAGTATTTTTTTTCACTTAGCATACTCTTTTCAGGGCTCATTTATGTTGTAGCATGAATCAGTACTTCATTCCTTTCAATGAATCAATAATAAATATTCCATTGTCAGGATAGAACGCATTTTGTTTATTTGTTCATCAGTTGATGGACATCTGGGTTGTTTCCACTTAACTAATTAAAATTTAAATAGCCACATATGACCAGCAGCCACAGCATTGGACAGCACAGAAGAGGTTAGAACCCACAGGACTGGGCCTTATGAATGACTTTGCTGAGATGTGTTCTCCTATCATCCCATTCCAGAGAGGTAGAGGGAGACCAGGATACTCCTGACAACACTGAGTGCTCAGCTAGTTCATCCATCCTGCCCCTGCTCCACACCCTCCTTGCCCACCCCAGACCTGGTACCCTCAAGGAAGCTGGGTTCTGGATAAAGGAGAGAAGGGGCCTCAGGGGGAAGTGCAGAATCCAGACCAGACCGAGACCCCCACAGCTTGTCTGGCTGCATCTTTCAGGGAGTAGGGAAAGGAGAGGATCCCCCTTCCTTTCCTGGCCCAAGGCCCTAAGGCTCCAGCCCCTGCTCTGTCTTCCGCCCCTAGATTCAGGAGAGCGAGCACATGAAGGTGGAGAACTGCGAGAACGGCAGCAAGCTCACCATCCTGGCCGCGCGCCAGGAGCACTGTGGCTGCTACACACTGCTGGTGGAGAACAAGCTGGGCAGCAGGCAGGCCCAGGTCAACCTCACTGTTGTGGGTGAGTCTGCTGGCCGGGTGGCATGGAGCGTGGGGCAAGGGGAAGGCAGCGAGCCCCCAGGCAAGAAGCATGAGCCTCAGGACCTCATCACCTGGTCTCTCTCGCCACTCCTGTGCCTGATTTTTAAGGGGTGACAGAAGGAAGATCACAGCAACCCACAGACTCCCTGCTAGACCCTGCTGACCTCCAGGCTCAGAGGAGGAGCCAAGGCTGGGCAGAAATCCTTTTCCCTGTCTCCATCAGTGCCTCTCTGTGATAGCTGTTCCTGGAGTTCCCTGCCCTCAGGCCTGGACATCTAGCTTCTTTGAGAAATACGAGACATGAGGCATAAACTTGGTCAACTTCTTGGCCCCCACACCACAGTCGTCTGTATCTGTCCCCATCCTGACTCCACCCTCCAAGCTCTGGGGATGGCCCATCTTGGTCCTGCCGAAGGCTGCTTCCTTATTCTGTGCTCTGGACCCTAGACCCTTGGGGTCTCCACCATCCCTACTTCTCTCTCCAACCTGTTCCTCTCTCCTGGCTCCTCCCAGCAGCCCATAAGTGTCACCATCTTAGCCAGATGCACAGGCATATATAACTCCTGCAGTGTTCTCTCTCGCTCCAGCCACCCTACCTTCTCTCTCTGACAGGTGTGAGTCTCTACTGCATTCCTGCTTCTTCACCCCCCAGCACCCTCCAGCTTCCTGTGGCCTCACCCCTACACCCCATTAGTCTGTCAGGACTGCCTTTCTGAGGTCATCATGACCTCCCAATCCTGACTCTGCTCACTTTTCCTCATTATCTCCTTCATCCCAGGATTGAGTTGGGTCTATCTCCAGACTGATTCTCAAGTTCACGTTTTCTCTCCTTCCTAACCACACTCTTCACGCCCTGGTCACCTCTCTCCTAGAGCCTCAAAAGAGCTTTGTAACCAGCTTCCCACTGTTGTCATGTTCTGCTCTAGTTGTTCCCCGTGTGGCAGGTGCTCAGGACAGCAGAAGATCGAGCAGGCAGAGGAGCAGGCAGATAGAGACTAGACTCTATGTCTCATGCATTTGTGGGCCTTCATATGTTGTGTATGTGGAAGCCTTTGACCTGGTGTTTACTGATATGTGCACCAGACCTAAGCAGGTTTTCCATTTGTCCTTGGCTTTCAGGCTCATAGGGTACATTTGTGAAAACTGAAAAGGGGCCTTGCTGGGTAGAGTGAAAAGGGTACAGCACCTCCAGCCTCACCCCAGCGCTCATTACCTGGCTTTAGGGAGCACAGATCAGCCAGATGCCCTCATTAGGCCTCTTTTATGCAGTGCACAAAACTCTCAGCTGTATGTGCTGGTCCCAACCTTGACTTCCTGCATACTAGCCTTTCCTGTGTGCTCCTGGTGCACACACATGTGGGCACATGGGACAAAAGGATCTGTTGGTAACAGAGTTCATGTGGCTACAGTGGTTAGAAGCCATCCCCTGGAATCTTTCACATGGAGGTATCTAGACATGAAGTTAGAAGTTGGAGACAGTAACTCTTAAGGTCTCCTGTAGCTCTGACATTCTATGATTCCCAGCTGTGTTCTCTGACATTCTGATTCATTGACTATATTCTCTGACATTCTGATCCCTCAGCTCTATTCTCTGACATTCTGTGTTTCCTCAACTCTAACATTCTGGTAGTCTATGATTCCTTGACTTTGTTCTCTGACATTCTATGATTCCCTGACTTAGTTCTTAAGCCGTTTTTCTTCCCTGTCTTCATCTTGTATCCTCACCTTACGACTAGGATGGACAGGACTGATGTTTCGAGCCTTACATAGGGGAAACTGAGGACTAATGTGAGCAAAGTAACATCGTGCGTCAGGGGCTAAGTGAGAACTAGCTCTAAACTTTCAAGCACTTGTCCTCCAGTGCCACTCATGGGAGGGTGAAGTAGGTACAGAATGTTCCAAAAGGTAAAGGGACACTCTGGCTGCAAAATTCATCTTGAGGGGGACATGCAAGCCTTCTAGGGAGCTGTCCACATGCCAGGGAGTTGTTGATATCTGTCCTTCCATTTTTCTCATGCTGAGCCTTAGAAAGCCCTGTAGCACTTCTCTCCAGCCCCTAAGCAGTTGGGGAAGAAGAAGCCCTTGTCCAGCCAGGTGAATAGGGAAGACATGAGGACAAAGGACAAAGTAAAACAGCTGGGAAGACAAAGGAGGTGGCCAGTGAGCTGTGCCCACACCAGCTACCAGAACAGACCATGGGTTCTAGGCCCTGGCTCCACTCCCTGGACAGGAAGTACTGCAAAGCCCCCTGGAAGATTGTCCCTAGACACAGGAGACCTAGGAGAGGGAATTCACAGAGGACTGAGCTCCAGCATCCACTCTCCACCCCCAATTGTCCATATTTCCCTTTGCGTTCTCACTTGCTCTGTTCCTCTCCCTGGCCTTGTTTCTTTACCCCGGGCTCCATTTTGGCCACCTCTCAGAGTCTGTCATTGTGTCCCACATCTCCTCTTTTCCCCTTGTCTTCCTCTGGCCCTCATTCGTTTGTTTCTTTCAATTTGAAGTTTCAGATTGGGGAAGACTGGTATACAAAGGAGTCAGGGAATGCGTTTTTTCATCTCTAAAGGAGAAGAACAACCCTTTTCTCACTCTGTCTCTTTTTGGTGACTCCAGATGCTTACTTGAATAATTTCCTCCCAAGGAGTCAGGAACCTGTGGGGGCCTGCTATTAGCCATCCAGTTTGCTGGTACATTCAGATCTGTTCTGAAGCCCTGATTTGGCGCCGTTCTCCCGTCCTATCAGCAAGCATCAGTTTCCAATTTTCTTTGATGTTCTCTCTCATCTGTTCCTCCTTAAGCAACTTTGGGGTCAGCTTCTTTGAACTGCTTTTCTGCACTCAGCTGTCCCCCCCAGCCCCCAGTGCCCAGCTCCTTCATGGTGCCATGCACTCCCCTCCCCCGATCACCACTAAGTGGGCTGCAGTTCTGGCCTTTTATGGTTTAGTTTCTTATTCTCTGCGGCCAGTGCTGACAGGGCCATTGGCGTGGCTGTCCGCCAGCTGGCAGGAGCAACATGTTAAATG
This sequence comes from Cheracebus regulus, assembly GCA_963574635.1. NCBI lineage: Eukaryota > Metazoa > Chordata > Mammalia > Primates > Pitheciidae > Cheracebus > Cheracebus regulus. The sequence continues at coordinate 54,686 of CAUYQU010046048.1, read as the reverse complement.
CCGTCCTGGGAGGGGAATGGAATGGAGGAGAACCGAGGCTTTCTGTCTGCCTCCCCCTCAAAGAGCTAAGAATAGAATTGCTCAATAAAACAGGACTCACATTGATGGATACAGCAAAGCCACACTCATTCAGAGCCTGTGCACTTAGAATATTAGTTCAAAGTAAACCTGGATGAGGCTCAGATTTACCTGTGCATCTCTAGGGACATCTCTGTATTCTCTGATCGAGGTTTATTAAGCAGATGTAAAATGTACATAAGATAAAACAGGAATCACTTGGCCTGCTCCAGATGGTTTTCATGCACTCTAGAAGCATGCATTTATAGACCAGCCAAGTAAGGCCAGTTTAATACAACTCCTACTTGTCAGCAGCAAACTTCTCTTATTTTATATTCTTTGAAGGACCACTTTCTCAGATCATCTCTGACTCCTATTTTTCAAATGATAATAAAAACTAACATTTCCCTCTGTTAGCTTAAGTGAGTGATATTTGGCTATTTTGGAGACTTATTGTTATTATTTTTTAAAAGGCAGCCCAGGAATTTGTGATGTTCAGAGCCTCTTCCTATACATGCGCCCCTGGTCTTGGCCTGTGGGGAGTGAGGGAGGGGGCAGTGAGCAGCACACCCAGATGGATTCCTTAAGGTTACTCACCCAACACGAGAAAAGCAGGTCTCTTTTCATTTCTTTAAAGGAGTGAAACAAAGTAGGGAGACCCCAAATACCCAATAATCCACAAATACTGAGTTTAGAGCTCGCATGATTTCCCATCTGAATGCTCAGCTCAGGCTTAAGCAAGATGCCTTCTTGAGCTCATTCTGCCTGATAGCCTGGAAAGTCCCGAGCCCTGGAGCAAGGGTCCAGTGGCTTCTTGGAATCTCCTTTTGGCTTTGCCACTGACTACTGGGTTTTCTTGGTAAGCAAAATGCCTTAGCTGCTGAGGATCCATTTCCCAAGGGCAGGATTATTCAGGTAGATGACCTTTGGGGGTCCTTCCAGCAGCTGCTGAAGTCCAGGGCAGGGACATCCAGGTGGGGCTAGGCACAACCACTGGTCATCTTCCAAGAAGCAAGCACAAAGAGACCTCGAGGGCAGTTACTCTAGTGGAAAGCTGTAGGATGGGATCTTCCATTTTCCTGGGAATTAGAACATTTGCTGAGGAGAAAATCCTGGAGCTGGCGCCATTGGACACCCTTCTCTTAGACTCAGCTTAGTTTCCTATTCTGTTAGTCAAGCCTCCAGGGAGCCCTGGGAAAATTCAGAGGAAATGTGAATTCTCTTTGCCCAGAGATGCCCAGGGTCTCCCTCCCAGTCTGAGCATGTTGCCGTGGAGGAGAGGCTCACAGGAGTGCCCTGTTCCAAGGACATCTGCTCTTTTATGAGGGTTTTCATCCCTCGCTAGTTCAGCCGCTGCATGGGGCTCTGTAGCTTAGAAAGAACAGAAAGTATTAGGTACAGCCCATGGCTCTAAAGGCAGGTGGAGGTGTGGGAGGCCTCCAGTCTCATAGGACTTCTGACTTGGGTCTTTTCTGAACTCCTTAATTTGGTAAGAAATTCCTTAAAAGTGTTGGAGTTTCACTTGGAATTAAAGTCCCTCTCCCCAAATTTTGCATCTTCTCTTGTGCAACAAGTCTTACATATCATATGTGTCATGTACAGGTTCTCATTCTCAGCCAAGAGGCATCTATAACAGGGTGGGGTTCAAATGGCACCTCTTCTGCAACACCCATTTCTCAGTTCTTTTCTTGACCAAAGCAGAAAGAAGATCAGTTAGCAGAGTGCATTCATTTATAAGCCCACACGATTCCAAATGTGGCCAATCACATGGTTTCCAGGCAGCTTTCTCTGGGGGGAGTAGTGGGTCTGTCTTCTGTCCCTCTTTAGGGTTTTTTACTTCTTTAGCTCGATCTTGAGAGAACTTGAACCACTTGTCTCTAAGAGAATTTAGAGTAATAAACATCTTCGCCAAAACCAGAAATGTTTCAAAAAAGGCCAATATATCTCTCAGAACAAACAGTTTTTCTAAGAGAATAAATTAAACAGCCAGCGAAAGTGGTTCCGTCGCAGGAGGCCCCTGGCGTGACTGCCAGCACTGGAAAGTGGCGCTGTCACAATCCCAGAATCATTCCCAGGGCTCTGGTTACTGGGAATAGACAGTTTCTGGGCAGTGCATTCTGGGCTGGAATGTGGATCAGCAGGGCTGGGATAGGGGACAAGAATGAATATGAATATGAGTATATATACTTATATACACATGCAGATTTTTCTTCTCCATATGCACAGGGTCATTTGCAGGAATTCCCTTTGGCCTTACTGCCTTGCTAGGGGTGGGAGAGTAGCGGTCAAGTACTTTATCTATGTTTGCTTACTTGATGCTTGCAAAAACCCTAAGTGGTAGGTACATATTAGCATCATTCTCTAATGAGAAGTTCAGGCAAACAAACTGCTTTCAAATTTGCTGGGATTGACCTAGCTTAAAAGCATGGTTTCAATTGCTATTTTGTGAGGCTTCATGAACTCTAACAGCACTGGGGGAGATGAAGGGTTAATAAACACAGATATCTGTAACTAACCAAGCATCTGCAAAAACTAAATCTGAAAAATAGGAGAGTTTTGCTCAGATAAGCAACTAATAAAATCAGCAAAACTCAAGAGCCTCATTAAAGTATTGGCTACCATGATTTGACTTGAAGTTGGCAGGACTACTAGTTCTGAGGCCAGGTCATCTGAATGGGAAGGCAGCCAGCCAAAAGGGCCACTTCTTATTTGTGTCCTCAGCTCATTTTCTGTCCATTAATTGGGATGGTATTGTGGTTTGCTTTTGAAATTATTTATATCTCAACAGTTCTCTGAGAATAAAAGAGGTAGGGTAGGAGTAATTTTTAAGTATATTAAAGTTAGAAATAAACTCCTACAATAATTTTGACAGTAATGACTAGTCAAGCCAGCCGCTCTTCTAAGAATTTCTCACAACCACCTGTGATATAAGTGCTATTGTTATTCACATTTTACATATGAGGAAACTGAGGCACAGGGCAATTAACAGCTACTGTGTGGAGACAGATCTGTGTTCAAACCTGAATCTGTCTGATTTCAGAGCACAAACACTGTGCTTGTATTGGGGCAGGCATTTCTCAAGATCCAGAGAAAGTGGAAGCAGACCCCTAGTTAGGTCACAGGTCATTGGCCAAGGGCCTGAAGGACAGACAGACAGACACACACACACACACAAGCACACACACTCATCCTGAACTCTGTCTCTCAAAACATGTTTTTGATGAGAAATAGTCCACGCCTTCTTGGCAGCTTCCTAGATCCGTTTACTCTGAGAAGTATGTTTATGACTTGGGCAAAGTACAGGAAATCGTGACTTGCATGTAGACTGGAAAATTAGCCAAAAAGGGGGGAGGTCCTTTTTTGGAGCAAATAGTTATACACAGGGCTTTCCGTACAGGTGGGTTTGTGCACAGCTCTAACTGTAATGTGCAGATGAGGGAGAGACACAGGACCATGGACTTCAGAGTGGGTTCTCTAGGCTGCATTTCCCCCATGACAGTGATAATTCAAAAACTTCCTTTCCCTGCAGTTCTGAGAAGCGTGTGGATGATATTGTGCTTCTTTATTCCCAGATAAGCCAGACCCCCCAGCTGGCACACCCTGTGCCTCTGACATTCGGAGCTCCTCGCTGACCCTGTCCTGGTATGGCTCCTCATATGATGGGGGCAGTGCCGTGCAGTCCTACAGCATCGAGATGTGGGACTCAGCCAACAAGACATGGAAGGAGCTAGCCACATGCCGCAGCACCTCTTTCAACGTCCAGGACCTACTGCCTGACCACGAGTATAAATTCCGTGTACGGGCAATCAACGTGTATGGAACCAGTGAGCCAAGCCAGGAGTCTGAACTCACAAGGGTGGGAGAGAAGCCCGAAGGTAGGCTGCCTACACTTCATCAGTCGCTTGAAATAAATGTGCATGACTGACCTTGTGTACTGAGAGGGCTGAAGAGGAACTAAGAAGACATTAATGATAACTGGCAGGGTCTTTTGGGGTCTTGGTTTGCAAGACAGTGATGTTGAGCCATTCTTCAAAAGAAGTATTAATACTTAGGGCATTTCAAAAAACATTGAACCAGCAATTTTGGCAAGCTGACACCAGGGGGTGATGGCGTGTTGCTCAGGAGCATAGGAGCTCCAGCAGGCCTCAAGTTCCTCTTCCACCCTCCACCTCCTCTCTCCTCCTCTTATATCCATATTTGAATGTCTACTTGGTGTCACATTCTTGGGACACAAAGATAAGTCATGGAGCTTAAAATCTAGGGGAACAGATGTGTGTATGGCTAACTATAATGAAAAGGGATGCATGCTATTATAGCTGGGTAAACAAAGAACCAAGGGACATAGCAGAACGCATGGAGAATTTTTCCATGGAGACCAAGGAGGGCTTCCTAGAGAAGGTGACACTTAAATGTGAGTCTTGGAAAAAGCGATAGGATTCTAAAAGGCAGAGAAGGAAAGGCACACTCTGCAAGAGGAAACAGCATGAACAAAGGTACAAAGCAATGGCAGTGTGTGGCATTTTGAGATGCTTGTATGTGGCCAAGGCATATATTGTGTAGAATTGATCAGGAGGAAGTAAGACTAAAAGGGCATTTTAGGTTACATTGTGAAGTTCATCAAAGATTCTCAGGCAGGGGATCGAGAAGTTTAGATCTGGTGTTTAGAGAACTAGGGAAAGAGCAGAGCTTTGCTCTTCACAGTGCAGTTGTGAAACAGCAGCCTTTGGCATCCTGGGAGCTTCTTGCCAATGCAGACTCCCACAGGCCCTTCTGGACCTTGATTGAAAATGATCAACTCCTTAGGGGATTTGCATGCACACAAACGTTTGAGAAGCATTGGAGTGGCAGGTGGGTCAGAGGAGATGAGACTGCAGTCAGCCATACCAGATGGGCCTCCATGATGACAGTCCGGGAGAGGGATGGAAAGGGCACAAACTTCAAGCCTCACAAGGTAGAAGTGACCGTACTTGCTGACTTTTTGCATAGAGAGTTGAGGGAGAGAACTGGAAGATTCTATGACTTACAGTTCCTGGCTAGGGTAAGAGCACAAATTCAAGAGCCACAGCTAGAGGTTTATCGTTATACTTCACCACAGCTAACGTATTGAGCACTTACTCTAAGGTTACAATTTGTCAATCACTTTATAGGCATCATTTCATCCAATCCCAATAACCCAATGAAGCAGATATTGTTATTATCCCTATTGTACATATAGGGGAAATGAGATTTAGAAGGAGACACTAGTTGCCCGAAGTCATAGAGCTTGTAATTGGCAAGCTGATACTTGAACTTAGAGCTGTCTGGCTTGAAACCTGTGCTCCTTTCGTTAGACTGAGGGAAGAGGTCAGGCTGCCTTCCAAGTTCCTGACTTGAGTGACTTGGAGGTTATGTAACAGGGTGTCTGGGAGGAGAGGGAGCTGTGGTTTCAGCCCTGCTGAGTTGAGGCATCTGAGGGACAGCCAAGGGACGGCATCCTCAGACTGCTGGGTCTAGAGCCCAGGAGAAAGGTTTAAGCTAGTGCTACAGACTTAGAAGTCTTCACTATTTAATTGATAATTGAAATCATGGGCATTGATAAGGTTACAGAGAGTGTGGTAGAGAAAGTCAATAGCAATACCATAAGGAAGGAGCTGGCAGTACCAGGAGAAAGGACCGAGAGGGGAGAGAACCAAGAGGAAGCTTGAGTCTCAAAGAAGCAGGGGAGGGAGAAGTTACAAAGAGGGCTTCATGAGCTGCATCCAATGCTAAATCAAGACGAAGGAGATGAGGACTCAGAGTGTCTTCCGACTTAGTCCTTTTGTTGGTAACGATCTTTGTGATCAAAGTTCATAGAGTTTCCATTGAGTGGAAAAACATGGTTGCCCTGGTTGAGGAATAAATGGAAGAGAGGCCAGAAGCATGGAGCTTTATGTGAAGAAAAGGAAAAGGACATTATGAATTTAGGATAAGAGGCTGGCCATGGTGGCTCACGCCTATAATCCCAGCACTTTGGGAGGCTGAGGTGGGTGGATTGCCTGAACTCAGGAGTTCAAGACCAGCCTGGGCAGCATGGCGAAACCCCATCTCTACTAAAAGCACAAAAAATTAGCCAGGCATGGTGGCATATGCCTGTGGTCCCAGCTACTCAGGAGGTTGAGGCAGGAGAATCACTTGAACCCAGGAGGCAGAGATTGCAGTGAGCCAAGATCGTATCATTGAACTCCAGTCTGGGTGACACAGTGAGACTCTGTCTCAAAAAAAGAAAAAAAGAATTAAAGAATTTAGGATAAAAAAAGGTTGAGGGAAAGAAGAAGGTAGAGGAACATCAAGGGAAGGGAGCTCTTGGAGACAGGAGAATGTAAAGTCGTGAGGCAGACGGTAGAAGAATCAAGTATCAAAGGAGATAGAAGGGGAGCAAGGCTGGCACCACCAGATAGCTAGAGGCATCGTGAGTGTGGGAACTGTCATCTGATTTGATGACCCTCTTTAGTTTTGAAAAAAAATGAAAATTAGATACAAAACAGGTATTAAAACTTTACCTTCAATTAAACAAGGGATCCAGAAAGAAAGTTAGGGTACTGTTTGAAAACATACCAACTTCACAGTTGTATGCGAGCAGCTGTGTGTGGGGCACCTTTACCCGCCCAGCCCTGTCAGTATGCATAGAGCAGGTCTCCTTGAGAGCAATGATGCAAGTCAGAGGCGCGGTGCCCGTTCCTGGGACAGCTGTTGCAGGGATCCCACCCACTAGCCACTTCCAAATGTCTGTCGGGGGACACTGAGTCACAAAACTGCCATCCTGTCTTCTTACACACCCACACACATGCACACAGCGTCCCTTTGAAATAGAGTGAGGGTGTGAGGGGGGCAATCAAATTCTAGTCTGTGTTGTTAGGATGTTACTTGGGAAAGTAACAGGAAAAGGAGTAAGATTGCAGTGTGAAGATGCTCATTGGCTGGAAAGGAAATTGTCCAGGTCTGTGCTCTGGTGTAAAGAAGGAGAGACTGGAGAATTCCTGACTAACCCCAGGCAGCAGGACCAGAGGCCACAGGAGCTGCAAGATGTGGCCCCCAGAGGTCCAGGACAGCTGCTCCCAGGACCTCTGGGGTCCTGCCTGGGGCAAGTGGCCTTCATTTGTTCCTGGCCATCAGTCCTCTGAACCCTCTCTGGGCCATCAGACTCCCCTCCCCAGCTGCCACCCCTTTCAGATAAAGGGCAATGTGGAAATCACTTGAAATCCAGAGGAGAGGTCCAGTCCACCCAGGGCTTCCAGACAGGAAGCTGCTCCCCATCCCAGGCTGGCTGGATTACCAAGGGGGTGGAAGAAGAGGGCAGAACAGTTGGCAAGCATTAGGCCTCAGGGCAGAGGACTCTGGTTCTGGGGATTCCAGGCAAAAGTCCTCTGCGGTCTGCTTGGACGCTTGTTAGTTATAAAGCTTTTTGGCCATCCCTCTGCTGAAGAGGGAAATGGCCCCTAGGGAAGCGGCGTGTGTGTGTGTGTGTGTGTGTGTGTGTGTGTGTGTGTGTGTGTGTGTGTGTGTTGGCAAAGAGGTGGCATCAAGTGGGAGGTCATTGCAGGTCATTTCTGTGGAGCAGGAGGGGTGGGATCGTATGAAGAAGGCAGTGCTGATTAACCCACTCTCCACAAAGCCCAGCTAATGTCGGCTCTGACCTTTACCACTAACACCACAGTTACCGCCACTCCTGCCTGTCGCTCTTCTACTTCACTCTCGTGCCTCATTTGCATCCCTGTTGGCACCCTAGCCCTCACCCCACCTTCATTCACCCTGTGTTCTGTATCCCTCCTGTGTTCCAGGCGCTGCCATGGGCACTGGGGATACAGTAGGAGACAAAGCGTGGGTTCCCCATGGAGCTCCAGTAGCTTCTCTATGCCAGAGCCACTCGTAAGACTAGGCTCCCTGAACTGACAGTGCACTCCCAAACCCAAGTGCACAGAGCCAGCTCCTTAACACAGCCCACTCCCTGCCAGTCCAGCCAGGTCTTCAACTATACTCCTCCTTGAATCCTGCTCTCACTCAAATCCACTCCATCCCTGCTCCTAACCCTAATTTGTTCTAGTCTGTATAATTGTTAGCAAAACAGCTGCTGTGACTGAGGCTTCTTACAGAACTGGGGCATCCTTGCAACCCCCAGGACAGAGATATAAAGCCTATGTACCACTCCCATCCCAGGCTGCATCTCTGCCCTGGCCTCAGAGGCTGTCTCCGGGACTGGAGTGCCCTCTAGTGCTCACTGGGTGTGCAACAGTCCTTGGCTGTGGGAAGGGACAATTCTCTGTCCAGGGGACTGACTGGACTTGTGCCATGTGAGGGTCCCAAGCACTCAAACTGGTCTTCTCCCAAACACTACTCCAGGGTAGCAGGACTCTCATCTGTTTGCAAAAATATCTTGGAACCATCTTCCAAATAGCTTTCCACTTAGCTCATGGATCTCATTGCTCATTCTGAATAGATTTTTTTCTTTTTAAGTTCAGCAGAAGACTCTTCTGCTGCAATTTTACCTCTTTCCCTAGTGGAAAGATGGAAACCAGTTCACCTTTCTCAACAACCCTTTATGCACCAAGAGCTCTGCTAATTGAACTGTGTTCTTTCCTCTACTTCTCTCTCACTCCTCCCCTTGTGGTCATTTTGCCCCTCAAATAGAAGAGAGGCAGGACAAGAAGGGAAAGGCAGAAGGGGATGTAGCAGCCTGGATACTTTCTTTTTTTAGGAGATAGGGTCTCACTCTGTTGCATAGGTTGGACTTGAACTCCTGGGCTCAAGCAGTCCTCCCGCCTCCCCCTCCCAAATAGCTGGGACTACAGGCACTTGCCACTGCTCCCAGCTTAGCCTGTAGTCTTGATCAGTTTCCTGCAGCATAAAGGAACACAGTGCACTAGAAAGAGGGACTGGAGTTCCTTGAGAATGATCTTCGTCCTTCTCGCAGAGCATTAGCAGGAGAAGCAGACCGGACCTGCTGCAGACCTCCAGAGTGAGAGGCAAAGGTGAGGGGTGGGTGTGGGCTCCTAAGTGAGGCCAGACGCTAGCTCTGTGGCTGTCTACCTGGGCTCACAGTGACAGGCAGGGGCCAGCTCTAGGACTGGATGCCCCCTTCAAGGCATGTGGGGAGAGCCCCCTGCTGCTGGGCCATTGCCAAGACTGACACCAGGCCAGGAAAGCTGCCCTCTCCTTTTCCTTCTCTCTCTGCTGCTCAGAATACACTGGTCTCCATGCCATGCCGGGAAAATGTGGCACAGGAACAAGAAATAAAGGATGCCTCAACAGGTGAATCACTGTATCAGACAGCAACACCACAGGTCAAGACAGGGGCCCCCTGACTGTAAATAGGATGATTCCGTGTCAAAGACCTGGTCCAGTAACCAGCATCTACCCAATGTTCCATCACTCATTGACTCCAATCTTTCTGCTTCTCTCAAAACCCTGTTTAAAATACCATCACTGAACTAACCTAAATGTCTATTGAATCTACTTATTATTCTAATGGGACCTCTCATGTGTGAGTTCCATATCCCTTCAGCCTCCCTCCTACATGAGGTAGAACACTAAATGGTTCCCCCAAGGTGCAGTAGACATGAGTTGATGCAAAGTGCGAAACCCTCACCTCACCCTTGGCAATTGTGTGATTTTCTTTAAAATCGTGTCCACCTTAGACTTCTTTCCCAATCACAGAGGCCTCACCTTTTCTGATTGTCTTGACGTAGCCCTTCCCTTCCGTGGCCTTGCACGCTGCCTCCAGCTCCGTGGTGGCTTTCTGACTGTGACAGCCATAACTCCAGGGCAGGTGCCCAGGGTGCTCTGAACAGCTACTCAGTACTAACCCCTGTTTGGGGCTGGTGCACACTCTGCCCTGTGACAGTGTCTGATGGCCCGAGCAGTAGATTGAGGAACTGCTCTCTCTGTCTTGGGTTTTAACTGTGTACTTTAGGGTTCACCAGCCTAAAAGGTAGAGTGATCAGACTTTCCTGAATGCTGACTCCGTTCCTCGCTGCTATTGCGTTGCCCTCAGGTTATCCTTTCCACCTGTGAATTGGACAATGCCATTCTTAACTCTCCAACATGTGGATTTAGGAATATTGATCAGTAAGGCCCACATCCTGACAGTAACTGTGAAACCCACCCCTGATACTTCAGCTAGACTCTATCTGGGAGTCCCTGTCAATCTCATCCTTTTTTATTTTCCCATGGCAATTTCCTTTCTGTGATAAAATATACTTCACAATCCCACTCACATTTAGTTTTAGTTTTAGTTTTGTTTTTTTTTTTAAATATACTAAGCTTTGTCAGCAGCATGTTAGGAACTCTAAACAAATGACAGTGTCTCCTGCTCCTGGTCACGAGCTCACGAACTCTCTCAAAGGTCTTTTTCAGCCAGAGGCAGCTCTCCCTTTTGGAAGCACGTCACCTTTCCTCCCATTATTCGTCCAGCTTCCTGCTGTCTGTTCTGCCCTCAGCCTGGTAGAGAGCCTGTCTGTCCATGGTGCCCACTGCACCTTCTCCTCACCCCACATGCAGCTGTCACTGGCACAGAGCTTGCGGGGCACTCCAGGGCTCAGCTGCTCACTCACCCCGCCCCGGGGAGCATCTGACCCACACCCCTGACCCCATGCTTGGGCTTCCCTCCTCGCTTCAGCCTTGCCTTCAGGGCCTTCAGCAAACCACACTTTCCCTCCAAGTCTTATTCACTCTTACACATACTCTCACAGTCACACTACCACAGTTCCAACACACACCATCCCACACACACTCACACACTGTAGTCCCAAACGCACACCATCTCACATTCACACACAGTCACACTACCATAGTCCCAAACACACACACCATCCCCCCCACACTCACACTACCATAGTACCCCCTACACCATCCCCCCCCACACAGTCACACTACCATAGTCCCACACATACCATCCCACACACTCAGTCACACTACCATAGTCCCACACATACACCATCTCCCACACACAGAGTCACACTATCATAGTCCCTCACACACAGTCACACTACCATAGTCCCACACACACAGCATCCCACACACACACAGTCACACTACCATAGTCCCCCCACACCATCCCCCACACACACAGAGTCACACTACCATAGTCCCACACACACCATCCCAGTCACACTACCATAGTCCCACACATACACCATCCCCCACACAGAGTCACACTACCATAGTCCTTCACACACAGTCACACTACCATAGTCCCACACACACAGCATCCCCCACACAGTCACACTACCATAGTCCCCCCACACACCATCCCATACACTCTCACACTCACAGTCACACTACCATAGTCCCACACACACACCATCCCACACTCACACACACTACCATAGTCCCCCCACACCATCCTACACACACTCACACTACCATAGTCCCACATACACACACCATCACATACACACACAGTCACACTGTCACATCATTCCACACTCACACTCACAAATTCCCACACACTTGCAGGCTCCCACACACTCCCACACTATCCCACACACACTTTCACACTCACTTAACACTTCTACACTATCCCACAGACTCACACTCTCACACACACCCATGCACTCACACACACTGTCCCACACTATCTCACACATTGACACTCACATATCCTCCTGCCTTCACATTCATGAGCCCACACTCTTACACATTCCCACACTAGATCACACACTATCGCACACATGCAAACACTCCAATTTCTTACTATTTGCACACACACTTGTGCACCCATGCTCACACTCACACTCCTATACTATCTCACATACATTTACACTCACACTGGTGCACCCACACTAACTCACACACTCATATGCCCACACTCACACGCCTCCCCACACTCACACACTATCATACACACACACACTCTCTGTCGCTCACACTTTAAAAATCCTTTTCCTCCCTCTGTGCTTTCTCTCCCATATTTGTTCCACTTCCTCAGGAAACCTCCCATTCATTGTCCAGCTGTCAGCTGGGACACAGCCCAGACGTTGGCTGAGGAGCCACTGTCTAAGACACAGCACACGACGAATCGTGGCATCCAGAGCTAGCCAGAGCTAGAGACATTAGGGGCAAACCTTCCTCTTACAGATGGGGAAACCGAGGCCTAGGAAGGGAAAGGCAGTCAGCCAAGGTCAGGAAGCCAGGGTGGCCCAATTGCTGACACACAAACCCATATCAAGGCAAAGGAAGGCCTGGGGTTCTGAAGTGGGTGTGCTCTGCTGGACATCTGCCTCTTCCTGGGACCCCCACCTGTTCCCCAGCCCCGTTCACTCCTGACACAGACATGGGAGCAGTTGGCATGACTGTGTTCCTCCCCACCCTGCCTCACGAATACCTGTTGGTTTCATTTGTGTGACGTCACTCGCCCCCTCGTTGTATTCCATCATTTCCTCTAAGACACAATTCAAAGGCTATTTCTTCCAAGAGTAATCGCTCTCATTTACAATTGCCCCATTTCGTGTCACCCTCCTCTGTTGTGTACTTAGTTTGAACCATGGTGTTATGTGCGTGTTTGTGGTACACTTTGTAAATTGATACTTCATGTATATATGCTTTTGTCTCTTGAACTAAATTATAAGCTACAAGAGAGAGTGTGCCTTCTGTGTAATATGTTTTGAATGCCCACAATAACTGGCAAGATACTTGGTCCACTGCTGGGATGCCATCAGTGACGTTCAACGAATGGTTACATGGATTCAACACTAGAAGCAATTATAAGTTGCTGATTTTTGAGCCAGGGCAGAAAGAGACTGTCACAGTTGTGTGCAGGTTCTAAAGCCAGGAGGGGTTGGATGAGATGTGGAGAAGGGTACAGCTGGGACCATGAGGCTAGAGAGGATGGGCCGCAGGGGAGACCTGGCGGAGAAGTGGAGCTGAGTGGAGAGAGGAGGCTGGCACCTGCCAGTCTGCACCGGGCCCTGTTTGCTGCATGGACTGACCAGCCCTAAGGGATGACCAGAGCTCTGGGCCTGGTAGTCTTCTGCCTGGGGAGGCTGAGGCCTGGCAAGGCCTCCAGCACATTTTGCTCTCAGTGGGCCTTCAGTACTAATCACCTGTGTCCTCTCTGTCCTCCTTTGTGTCCCCACAGAGCCGAAGGATGAAGTGGAAGTGTCAGACGATGGTGAGTGCAGCCCCCTGTCCTCGGGTCGGGCTCTCGGGGTGGAGGGGGCTGAGTGGGGGCATCTGAGGCTCACACTGACCCTGACCTGTGCCCCACAGATGAGAAGGAGCCTGAGGTTGATTACCGGATGGTGACAATCAATACCGAACAAAAAGTATCTGACTTCTATGACATTGAAGAGAGATTAGGATCGTAAGTGGAGTGGGAAGTTGCCTCCGGGCTCCCAGGGTGAGGGTGGTGCAGGTCCCATACTTAGATTCACTACTTCATCTTCCTGTTGCTTCCTGGGCTCTGCCTCCTCCCCAGACTGAGAGTCCTGCAGAATCCAGACGCCTGACCCACAAACGCGTCACTCACCCAGGACTCTGCAGAGTTGCCCAGGCAGTCCTGCACTGTCCCAGCTCTGCAAAAGCTGTGGGGAAGTCCTTCCTTTTCTGTGCCTCTGTTCACAGCACAGGACTAAAACCCGACACAGGGAGGGGAACAACACTCACTGGGGCCTGTTGGGGGAGGGAGCTGGTGGGGTGGGGTGCAGAACTTTAGAGAAAAGAGCTAATGCATGCTGAGCTCAATACCTAGGTGATGGGCTGTTAGGTGCAGCAAACCACCATGGCACACATTTACCTATGTACCAAACACACATCCTGTACATGTACCCTGGAACTTAAAAAAATTAAATAAAATAATTTTTAAAAACAAAATAAAATGAAGCTGGCATGGTGGCTCACGCCTGTAATCCCAGCACTTTGGGAGGCCAAGGCAGGCAGATCACCTGAGGTCAGAAGTTTGAGACCAGCCTGGCCAACATGGTGAAACCCCATCTCTATTAATAATACAAAAGTTAGCCAGGCGTGGGTTAGCCTGTAATCCCAGCTACTCGGGAGGCTGAGGCAGGAGAATCACTTAAACCTGGGAGGCAGAAGTTGCAGTGAGCCAAGATCGCGCCATTACACTCCAGCCTGAGCAACAAGAGCAAAACTCCGTCTCGACAAAAATAAATAAAAATAAAATAAAATAAAATTAGAGGACTGCATTAGATTATCTTTGGTATCCTTTCCATTTGATCCACAGAAGTCAGTGGAGCCTGGTGAGTGCTTGCTGTTGAGTGTTCCATTAAAATGCACAGCAGTCAAGCTCCTTTCATGAACTTGGCCACATGGCTTACTCTGGCTTCTCCCTAGGGTGTGGAGGACAGAGTGGGCTCAGATCCCAACCCTGAGCCAAGCTGTTCATCTCCCCCTAACTCTGTCCCTGGAGGAATGGAAGAGGTGGGAGAGAAAGAAGTGGGACTCCACTTGTATTTTCCAGCAGTTTCTGGGAAATGAAGGAGTGATACAAACCGGTAGCAGTGCCATAAAGGAGTCATGGAGGAGCCCCACTCTCCCCTCTCCCAGCAGTGGGAAGCAGGACCCTGCCTGGGCCATCACCAGGGGATTGGTGCTAGGGAATGGAAGGAAGGAAGACAACTGCTCAGTAATTCTCTGCACTTGGGATGGGCTGTCTCCACCCATCTTCATGGGTCCCACAGCAGGGAGGGGAAGAGATGCCATCAGCCAAGATTGACAGTAGGTTTGTCAACATTAGAAATGTGCTTCAAAGGCCAGGTGTGGTGGCCCACGCTTGTAGTCTCAGCACTCTGGGAGGCCAAGGTGGGAGGATTACTTGAGGCCAGGAGTTGAAGACCAGCCTGGGCAACATAGCGAGACCCCATCTCTTAAAAAAAAAAATGTTTAAAGATAAGAAAAAACAAATATGCCTCATTGCTCTAGAGCAGAAGCCTGGGCCTTTCATAAAGGCTGATATCTTAGATTTTATGGGTGATAGGCCTTTGTCACAACTACTCAGCTCTGCCACTGTAGCACAAAAGCTGCCATAGACAACATGCAAACAGCCAGCCAGGGCCGTGCTCCAGTAACACCTTACTTATAAAAGGAGGTGGGCCAGATCTGTCCCATGGGCCAGAATTTGCCAACCCCAAGTTAGCAGAAAGCTTGGCTAAATATGGCTTTTCTCTCCTCCCCCTTTCATTTGCAGTGGGAAATTTGGACAGGTCTTTCGACTTGTAGAAAAGAAAACTCGAAAAATCTGGGCAGGGAAATTCTTCAAAGCATATTCAGCAAAAGAGAAAGAGAATATCCGGCAGGAGATCAGCATCATGAACTGCCTCCACCACCCCAAGCTGGTCCAGTGTGTGGATGCCTTCGAAGAAAAGGCCAATATCGTCATGGTCCTGGAGATGTGAGTGGCCCACTGCCAGCAGCCTGAGCACTGCAGGGAGCCCCCATTGTGTCTTCCCTACTGCCCTACCCTAGCCACCTCTGCCCTGAGATGGAAAAGTACTGCAGACAGGAGTGTGATATGCAAGATACTTACCAGCCATACAGCCAGGCCTGACCAAACAGAACCAGAAGGTCTGTGCAGAGTGCTGGCCCTGAGCCCCAGCCCAGGTGCAGCCCTGTGCTTATTTCCATGACAAACCAGTAGATCTTTGAGGACCCTGGCACCTTTCACGCCCTCATCTCCCCGTGAAAGGACCGAAGCTATCCCTAGGCTCCTTGGTTTCATTCAGGGGCATTCCCACCTGCAGGTGGTTTAGAATCAAAGCGGAGGGACAGGGCGGCTTCCTGACTTCCCTGTGAAAGATAAGGAGGTCCCTGGCTGGGGGCTTGAAATCCAGGATGGAAGTCTCACTCTGGTCCTCAGTCCCCTCCTGTGTCTCCGTATGCCCCCGGTCTACTCATTTGTACTCCTTTTGACTTCTCACTCTCCAAAGAGTGGTGCTTTCTCTGTGGGGTTGTACAAAGGCAGGGGGATGGATCCGATGACCTCCAGCCAAGGCTTTCCCAGAATCCATTATTTCTCCAGCACCCAAGTCCTCCACCTCCCTCACCTCTGAGCTGCTGGTGCGTGTGTGTACACACACACACACATACACACACACACACACACACAGAGTCAGCATGTACAGTGGCATCAGTAAGCCAGGCGTCCCCTACAGCATCTGCATTCTTAACAGCTTCCTTTTTTATCTGAATTTTTAGACTATATGATACAATCCCCTCAAAAAGTATTAGGAAATACACAGTGAAAAGTCTAATTTCTACCATCATTCCTATCTGCTCTTTCCAAAATGCCACCACCACCACAAACAGGTAGTTTTATTGGCTTTTATCTGTATCCTTCTAAAATTTCTTTATGAAAATATAAGTATTCTCTCTCTCTCTCTCTCTCTCTCTCTCACACACACACACACACACACACACACACACACACACACACACACCTCCCTGGAGTAACAGAAGTGAGAGAGAAAGGCTGGAGTGCACTGGTGCCATTGCTCACTGCAATCTCCACCTCCCAGTTCAAGCGATCCTCCCACCTCACCACAGGCTCACACTACCTTGCCCAGCTAATTTTTGTATTTTTGTACAGATGAGGTTTCACCATGTTGCCCAGGCTGGTCTTGAACTCCTGAGCTCATGCAATCCATCCGCCTCAGCCTCCCAAAGTGCCAGGATTATAGGCGTGAGCCACTGCACTCAGCCTACTTCGCTTTTTCAGCCAACTGCTATGGGTGTTAGTCCCATATCAGTACCTAGTGAGCTTCCTCATTCTCACAGCTCTATGGGGTTTTGTTGTATAGAAAATCACAAATTGTGAGCAGCCTTCTTTTGATAAGAGGTTGGGTGGTTTCCAGCCTTTGCTTTTACAAACAAGCACCGTTTGTAATCTTGTACACACATCTTTCCACTCATGCCTGTGAATATCTATAGGATAAGCTCCCAGAAGTGAAGGAGAGCTGGATTAAAGGGTATGCACATTTGAAATCTTTAGAGATATTGTAAAATTGCTTTCAGCGTCCTTGAATTGCTCATCCTGAACTTCGAGGGTCTCTGTCCTTTGGTAACGGCTCTATCAGCAACTTCGAATTCTTTCCTGGGAAAGTTGAGGCCAGTAAGACATCCCCAAGCTTTAAGTATGTGTAGAATATTAGTCTTTTCTCTCTGCTAATGCCATTAACATTCTGGCATACAAGTATTTCCTTTCAGTGTGTGTTCCTTAGGAAAGGCAATAGTAGTTATGAGTGTGAACTCGAGTCAGATGAACCTTACTTCCAATCCCAGCTCTGCTTCTAACTTGTTATTTGACCTTGACTAAGTTATTCTATTGTACCAATCCTTAGTTTTATTATCCATAAATGTAGCTATGACGCCCGCCTCATGAACGCTGTGGGATTCAATGCGATAATGCACATAAGGCACAGTGCTCTATAATGGGGAGGTATTGTTGGTAGTATGATACATTGACTTTTTTTGTATCCTGTTTTTTTTCCACTTAAAAGTACTTTTTGAGCATTTAACTTCCAACAAGGTGTTGTGGAACAAATCCTCCCTAGTATTCAGGAAGCCTGGCTTCGATTTCTGCTGCTATTGAGTCATGATTTTGCAATTGTCAAATCCTACCAGCACAAAGAGGTACTTGGATGAGAACAGTCAATCTCAAGATGCTACTTTTGGTTATAAAATTCTACAATTTCGTGGAACCATAAAAGACACAGTGAAGAATCTCCATTCTTATTTTATAATCTACATTCGGCCCAAAATTCTGACGTCCTCCCCATTTTCAGGAGATACATAGCCCACATCTGTGGCCTCATTCTTTATACCCTTACAATAGCCCTGTGGGATGCCTCTTTTCCATTTATTCTAGAACAGGTTGCTTAGTCCAGGCAGTGTGGGCATGTGAGGACGTGTGGAGAAATGTCTCATCTTTAGAAGCTAAACCCCGAGCAAGTTCTTGAGAGAGTGCAGGGAGGGCAGGAGTCAGTAGGGCCTGGGGAAGGCTGGGCAGCAGCGTCAGTGGGCAGAATACCATACTTAGCTTGGAACTGGGAGTTGGCAAGCTGGATGGAAAAAGCAAAGAGAAAACTTAAGAACGCTTCAGCTGGTCTGGCTTTCATCCCTCCACCCCATGCCTCCCTCGTGGACAGGAGCAGGTCTTCCATGCCCAGATGCCAGAAGATTTGCCTGCACTTGGGACCTTGGCCAGGTCACCAAGAGTAGGAACCTGGTAAGAACTCAGTCAACCAGAGAAGGGAACAGGTTCATACTCCATCTGTACATCCCTTCCACTTTAAACACTCCGAGACTTGATCACTGAGAAGGGAAAAGAATTTTCACCAGTGCAATTTGCTATCCTTGTTGGATGGAGAAGCTGAGATTAAGAGAGGATGATGCCTGGGATAGAAAAACGGAAATATATTCCAGGGTCCCAGCCTTAGGTTCAATTGCCTCAGATCTAGTGGGAAATAGTAATGAATGTGTCTTCAGCTTTCTGACTTCTGATTACTGGACAAGCCCCCACCATATAGCAATTGGTCTGACACAGCAGTTCCTTCAGCCCCCTGGCCTAGCTGGGCTTGTCCTTTTGGAAGTGCTTGGGACATTCCAGGTGGTAGTGGGACCCTGAGCATTGAAGACGATGTGAAATTTAAGCTCTGTCATTCATGGCTCATCTCATGTTTGTGCTACTATTAGCAAAATTTATCAAAGAACATTCCAGCTGGCTTCCATGGGGCAAGGAGCAGAGGGTCTCAAATCCACTGATAACACCATTCCTCTGGCTTCCTATGAGGACTAGCCAAGGTCTGGGGTCTGGGGGATAAATGTGATTCCTTAGGATAGGGATCAATTATTTATTTAGTCATTTAGTCATTCACTCACTCACCATTAATTTATTAAGCCTAATCTTGGCCCTTGGCATTTTCCTATGTCTGTGGGTGGCAGTTTCTGTCTATCAAACCAGTATTTTCTCCACCCGTAGCACGAAGCATTATGAAAAGAAACCCACAGAACCATTAATCCTGCCTGTTTAACTCCTTCCATCTTAGAAAGTTGAACCATAGGAACAGTTTTCAAAATATATTAAATTTGTCTGAATAGGATTGGACCTATTTGAATTTATATTGAATAGGTTTCCTCCAGAAATGCAGCAGGAATTATCTCCATGGCTCAGATTCCCACTACTCATTGCCTCAGACATTCCCAAGGGCATTGAAAACAGTGCTTGCTTGCTTTTTCAGAATATTTAAAATTTAAATGTAAACATTTTGGAGCACCTTGTCTGTGCCAAATTAGTCGGAGGCAAATAAGAGTCTAGAGATAAGCCTGCCCGTCTGCAGACATGTTGAGAACTTCAGGGCAAAGCCAACTTGATACAGAAAGTGCAGAGACAAGGCTGTGGACATTAAGGCCATGGACACCCAGGGAGGGAAAGATCATTCCATGTGGGGAGACGGGGAGTGACTCTTTCAGAGGCTGTGAATTTCAGCTGGCCTCCCAGGAATGGTAGTTGAGTAAGCCAATATTTCTCAAACTTGTCTGATCATAAGGATGACCTAGAGTAATTATTACGAATATAGATCCTCAGCTCTCTCCCAAGACTTTCTAAATCAAAATCTCCAGAGGAACAGTTTGAGAATTTGTATTTTTAATAAGAGCCTAAAGTGATTATTTACATAGAAAATTCATCATTAATATTGAGCATTGACTGTCTGCCTGATACTTCCAAGCACTTTACCTGCAATAACTCATTTAGTCTTTGGAGCAACCCTGTGAAGTGGGGCTGTTTTTAATCTGCATCTTATAGATGAGGAAAATGAAGCACTGAGATGTGAATAACTGTCTGAGACCAAAGAATGTACGTTAGAGTTTGACTTGGAGCCTTGGTAGAGAGAGCAATAGAACTGGAGGGCATAAGGACAAGAGCGCCATCTGTTGGCCATGTGGGGACCTTCTTCTCAGATGGGTTTTAAAGTGTCCCTCCAGCTGTCACTGGCACAGTACTCAGCCCTTCCAGAAGTGAGTGTGTGTGTCACTAGGCAGAGGCTGTGGTATGCTGGGCCCTACAGTGCATCCCTCTCTCCTGCAGGGGTCAGTGACAAGATCCACCTAGTCTACCACAGCTTATCAAACGACAAGTAATATGTGTTGAGCACCTACTGGGTGTTACACATATATTACAAAGGCTTCTGCCCTAAAAACTCTATGAGGCAGGGATAGATAAGGAAACTAGGGCTCAGAAAGTTTAAGCAACTTGTCCAATGTCACACAGCTCATAAAAGGCAGCAGCAGGATTCAAACTCAGCTCCTTTCCTCTTCATGAGGACTCTGTAGGAGAGGAAATACCCTTGTAAGAGGACAGGCTCAGAAGCCACCTGGCCTTGTTCAACTGGTGAACCCACAGGCCACTGTAGAAACATGAGCTTATGCCTGGGTGACAGAGACCCTGTCTCTACAAAACATTAAAAAATTAGCCCGGTGCAGTGGCACATACCTGTATTCTTAGCTACTTGGGAGTCTGTGACCAGAGGATTGCTTGAGCCTAAGAATTCAAAGTTATGTTAAGCTATGATCACACAACTGCACTCACACTGAGTGACAGACCAAGACCCTGTCTCAAAAGAGAAAGCAAAGGAAAAGGAAGATAAAGGGAAAGGGAAAGGGAAAAGGGAAGGGGAAGGAGAGGGAAGGAGGGAAGGAAGCAAGAGCGGTTGGTTGGTTATAGGCCAGGCATGATAGCTTATCCCTGTAAATCCCAGCACTCTGGAAGGTAGGAAGCTTATAGGCCAGGCATGATGGCTTATGCCTGTAATCCCAGCACTTTTGGAGGCTGAGATGGGGTAATCACTAGAGGCCAGGAGTTCCAGATCAGCCTGGGAAACACAATGAGAACCTTGTCTCTGCTAAAAAAAAAAAAAAAAAAAAAAAATTGAAAAAGTAAAGCAAGCTTACTGATATCTAGGTGCTACATAAATTGCCTGGGAGATGCTTTAAACTTGCTAAGCAGAGACCAATAAAGGTGGGTCACAGGGCTGGGACAGGGGAACAGAGAGGACTTGTGCAACTCAGGTGAGGGGGCCATGCATTTGCACTGCAGGGCAATATGATGACTGCTGAGGCCCCGGGGTAGTCCCTAGCAGAGGATGCATGCCTGTGGCTACAGAAGTGAAGTTGGCTAGACATAGCCAGGATCCAAAACCTATCCAGGCAGAAAGGCTTACACAGCTGGGGCAAACAAGGGGTCCAGGGGAGACCAGTTAATTATGACTGCAGGGAGTAAACCAATACTATAGGCCTAGTCAGAGTAAGCAAATCTATCACAGCTATAGGCATAATGGGTTACAGCCAACTAATTTTAGAAAATTTGCTGAGGCTCATTATTGAAGACCGAAGATATTTTTCTCTTCCTGGCTATGCAAAACAAATGGCTATGTGAACTGTGAGTATTTTGAAATTTAGTTGCCTGTGACTGAAAGATACGGCTAGGGTACAAGAATGTTCCCTTAGGCATTTGTGGTCATTTGAGGGAAAGAGATTGTTTAGAGGTCACTCTTTTTGCTAAGGAGATCGTGTCTATTCACACCCACCTCTGAAACTGCCTGGAATAGATGTTTCCCTGAATCCCAGAAGCTTAGAGGGTCCAGGGGAGGATTTCCCAATGGAAAACCAGGAGGCCCTGACCCTTCTCCCCTGATGGAGGGCAGGGATTCAGGAAGTGCCCATTACCCCCATTCCCTGGGCTTTCCTACCAGTTTCTCCCACCCCTGGCCTACCCTGGCCAGACTCCCTGCCAGCCTGGCCTCCATGAGCTTGTGGTCTGACTGCCCTGTGCTCCTGTTCCCGCAGCGTGTCAGGGGGTGAGCTGTTTGAGCGCATCATCGACGAGGACTTCGAGCTGACGGAGCGTGAGTGCATCAAGTACATGCGGCAGATCTCAGAGGGGGTGGAGTACATCCACAAGCAGGGCATCGTGCACCTGGACCTCAAGCCCGAGAACATCATGTGTGTCAACAAGACGGGCACCAGGATCAAGCTCATTGACTTTGGTCTGGCCAGGAGGCTGGGTAAGCCTCATCTGCCTCTTCCACAGACACCAGCGTGTATTGCAGTGGGTGTTTGTGTTCCACACACTGGGTGTAAGAGGAAATGTGCAGTATTGGGGTTAAATCCAAGACACTGAAGACGTCTCAGGTTCCAGTCCTGCCCCTAGCATATACTGGATGTGACAGTGAGCCTCAAATTCCCCATCAGAAAAGTGGGATGATAGCAGAACCTAACTCACAGATGTTAGGAGGATCAAATGTGTTAATATAGGTAAAGGGATGGGAAGAGTGCCTTGCACATAGTAAGACTGTTTAGGTGTTAGCTGTGTATGTGATGATTATCCCCTTTTGTTTTTCACTCTGGTGCCATTAGCAGCAAAAGTCATTTTGGTCATGATGGCTCTGCACATCTGCATCATACTGTACAGTTTCTAGAGCACTTTCACATAAAAAATTATCCCTATAATTCTCATCATGAGGTGGGCAGGGTAGATTTTATAAGCCCCAACTTGTAGACTAGGAAACAAAGGTTCACAATAGCTTTGCCCAGGAGGTCCCACTGTGAGCCAGGGGATGTGCTGGGGTTGGAACAAGGACCCCAGACCTTGCTCAGGGTGCTCTGCAGCACCTCTGCGACTCTTAGGCTAACCAGGAGAGAGGTCATGGGGGGAGACAGTCAGGGTCTCAAGACCAGCCCTGAAAGCACTTTGGTAGGTGCCAGCCTGCCTCTGCAGCCATTTGATGCCCCAGTGATTGAGGAAACAGCTTCATCCTCCCTTCTCAGCCACTGCCCTGCTAGCAAGGAGCCCTAGGGCTAGGGCGAGCTGGCTTTATTTCACCACCCTGCAGGGAGTAGAAAGGAGGGGCCAAGCGAATGCCACCCAATAACCATCTCCCGGGACACTCAGTGCTGGCTGAGGATGTGTTGGTCATAAAGAGGAAAGGGGCAAGGGGGCAAGGTTCCGATAGACTATGACTGGTCTGGTGGTCAGCGCAGTCAGGTGAGAAACATGCCCTGACGCTGGGCACATTTGCCTGCTCTGCTCACTCTGCTAACAGGATGGGGTAGGGGCAGCGGCTGCCATACAGGGCCTACCTTTGAACCCAGTGACCACCAATAAATTAAACGAAAAGAGAGGCCGCTGACCTCAGGAGTCAGCAGTGTCAGAGCCCAAGGAACACAATGTCCAGGTTCCCCTGGTGAGGGATATTGTGGGAACAACTGTGTCTGCCAAGGGCCAGAGAACTGGGAAGTGGCTAAAACGTAGCAGGAAGGGCTGAGGGGCAGGCATTGATTGGAGCAGAGCTTTCATATCTGAGGGCTGTTAGATGCTTTGTTTTAGAACATTTGCTGTGAGCTCTGCCAAGTTAAACGAGACCAGATGTAGCCCACAGGTACCTGCCTTTTACATGTATTAACAGGCATCTCGGGTCCTTTATGGCCAAGAGGCACCACCCTGGGGTTGAGGCCTCTCCTGCCTACCCTCCATGCAGCTCCAGAGGACACCCATGAAGCCGTGTGAGGAGCAGGAGAGGCCAGGAGGGAGGAGTGGTGGTGGTGAGCATGCTCAAGAGTTGACTACCTGGGCTTGAGTCCTGACCACCACTTGTTAACCGAGTGGGGAAATCATTGCACTTCCCTGGGCCTCACTCACGTCCTCGGTAGCACGGGCATTGTACCTACCCCTTAGGGTCGGGGAGAACCCTTGTAAAGCTGCCGGCAGGGTACACAGGACATAGTGAATGTCAGAGATTATTATTAAGCTTAAGTCACAGTCCCTGCCTAGGGGAACTAACTCATGAGAGAGACAGACTCACAAAAAGAACATTCAGGGGCAGGTGCTTTAACGGCCTCTTCTACCCCTGCCCACCCTGCACAGGACATGTGAGGTGAGTGTGTGGTTTGTTGGTTTCACTGGTGTGTTGATGCACCTGTTTAACAAGGAGGTCAGATGTCTCCACGCCATTACAAGGGAGCAACCACTTGAAGGCAAAGCCTGTGTCTGGCCCCTCCAAGGTTGGGGCCAACACACAGATTCAGGCAGCTGCTGGCGTCAAGTGGCCTCTGTGATGTGCTAGTAATTTATCCCTCTCCATCCTGATTTCAGAGAACGCGGGGTCTCTGAAGGTCCTTTTTGGCACTCCAGAGTTTGTGGCTCCTGAAGTGATCAACTATGAGCCCATCGGCTACGCCACAGACATGTGGAGCATCGGGGTCATCTGCTACATCCTGTGAGTGCTGGGGCACTTGGGGGTGGGGACTGAGGGTCCCACAGGAGGGTCCCCAGGCTGCCTTGCCATTGTCATGATGGGGAGCCTGCCCCAAAGTCAGGCGGTAGCAGGCTCCCCTCCCATCCCTGGCAGCCCACCCTGCTCCTGGGCTCCCTGGCGAGCCTGGGGCCTTTGGTCAGGAGGGTAGGAAATGTGGCTGGCACCAAGTAATAAAACCTCACTTGTGTGGGTCCACAAAGAAGGACGGCAGGCGGCCAGGGGTATATCTCTTGCCATCGTCCTTGTCTTCAGGGCATAGCACTCCATCTTCATGGCATGGGGACCCCAACTACCAGCCTCACCTCTGAGTCCGTGTGTGGATGAATTAATAAACACTGTTGATGATAGAGCCTTCAATGAAACCAACAGGCAAAAGAAAGTAACACAGTAATTAGAACTGAAAAATCAGGTGGGAAATACGAAGCCCTTTCTATGAACAATACTGCAGAAGGAGAAGGAAGGCCAGCCATCTAGGCAGGTGTTTCACAAACATGAACGTGCCTGACTCACTTAGGCGGCTCCTTACATTGCAAGGTTTTGTTCAGGTCTGGGCAACCTGAGATGCTCCGTATTAACAATCTCCAGGTTGTGACTGTGCTGGTTCAAGGACTACACTCTGAGTAACAAGGCTTGAGAACACTCTCTCAGTGGGGTCTCGCTGCTTTAGTCTCCGAAGCCCCACAGTGCAGTCATTAGCCTCAGAACTTGTGTAGCAGCCCCTGAACTTGTGCAGCCACATGCAGTTATAGGATGGTGTCCCCAAAGATGCAGATGTGTATGCATTCATTAAAATAATGATTTTATTGTCAAAAGGAAAAATTTTAACATTTTCATAGAAAATAAAGAAGATCTCCAGGAATACTTTCTTAGACCCCTGGGGCCTTCAGACCCAAGTGTGAGAGAAGGCTCTGGGCCATTCTGATGCACAGCCAGGTTTAGAAGCCAGTATTACAAAAGCTTTAGCAGAAGTGGGGTGACTTTTGTGCAATGTAACTTTCTCACGTGCTCAGGAACTTTACTCACTGTGACCTATTTGGACAGTCCCCTTAGAGGAACCTGCACCACAGGCATTGTAGCCCAGACAGTTAACTTCTTTCCTGCCTGGGATTAGCCCACTCCCCCCAACCCTGCCACAGCCTCCCCCAGATCAGGAGAAAAAACCCAGGCCAAGTGTGCATTTCCCTGCCTGTCTCCCCTCCCGAAGGGGGACTGACCAGTGAAGACAGCAGCTGCTTGACTCCCCTGGCTCCCTGGATAAGTAAAGAATAGCAGGGAAGGCACAGGGCCACCCCAGGCCTGAGCAGTGCTGACACTGATCTCTGGCGGGGAGGGGGAACTGGACCCTTGAGAAGCAGTCCTTGGTCAGCTCACTCTGTTCAGCCCCAGCTGCCCTGTGGCCTGGCTTGGTCCCAGGGTCCCCCTCCAGCCATCAAGGAAACTTGCCTTACTGTTTTTTCTTCAGTGGGTTTTCCCACTTCTGTGGCGTAAGGATCCTCTGCACCTACAGATTTTCACATAGGACCTTGTTTGATCCTCAGAACAAACCCAGGAGTGGGTCATGGCAGGGATTCCATCTTCATGTGGGATTGAGGTGACAGGGGCCAAGGAAGCCCATGTGGCTGCCCACTTCCCACAGTCGGGCCAGGGGACCAGCAGTCCCAGTGTGCCAGGATATAGGACTTTCGGTGCTAACATGGGAACACACCCAGGCAAACCAGGACAACTGGTCTCTCAACTGGTCAATGACAGAGCAGTGACCAGTCTGCTCAGTAAGTTTTCACCTGTGTAACCTCTACCCAGGTAAAGAAACCAAGCACTGCCAGGCCCCTGCAGCCCCTCCCTGTTACCAACCCCCAGAGATCACCATTACCCTCATGGCTAATGTCAATGAAATCATACCACCAAGAAGTGTCTGGCTTTTTTTGCCTGACATCGTTTGTGAGATTCATTCATAGTACTGTGTGTCATTGTAGACTGTTTATTCTCAGTGTTATGTAGTATGCCATTGTGTGAATACAATCCAGTTAATTTACTGTTCTGCTTTGATAGGCTTTTGAGTGGGTTCCAGTTTGGCCATTGGAAGCATTCTCGTTCTTGTGTTTCAGTGAACATATTTGTACATTTCTGTTGGATGTATGATCTAGAACTAGAATCACTGGGCCATAAGGGCACTTTATTGTCAAATGAGGGTTTTTTTAGGTGGAGGAACATAGTAATTTGGGCACTATGCTACCTTGTTTACCAGATTACTCTGAAAGCAAAGAGCAAGAACTAGGCAGAGTTTTTGAAATAGGGAGAAGATAGTTTTGATGCTGTGGGTGCTTGGGGAGGGGTATCAGGAGGGAGGAGGGGTGTGTGTGGCAGGGATCCAGGCCAGGTGGCACAGACTCAGCCTGGGCCAATCCTGTGCCACATATTGGCTCCTGGAACCTCACCGTGAGCCACTGTCCTCTAGGGCTTTTCCAGGCTGGCTCTCAGCGTGGATGGAAGTCTGGGAGTTCCCCTCCCAAGCCAGGGCTCTCAGCAGAGATTGGTGCTGAAAACAAATGTTGGAGCTAAGGAGATGGCTTCCTTTAAGCCCCTGCTATGCAGAACTCTGGAGCCACTGCTGGAGGTACCCAGAAGAGGCTCTCTGGTGGCCCTCATGGCATCCTCTGCCCCACTCTCTCCCTCTCTTTGGAGCCTGGTCATCTGTCTGGCAGTCCCTGTCAGGGTGACTTCCACCTTTGTACAGAGAACCCCTCCTGTTCTCCTTTATGGGCCCAGTGAGAGATGAAGAGGCCAGGGAGTTGGAAGGCAAGGCAACAGACCGTGTCCCCATAGGGCAATGTGACTTTACTCTCTCCCACCCAGCCCAGCAATCAGGGCAGTTCTGGCCCTATAGTAAAGGAGCAGGTAGGGTCGTGGAGCGCCCCCACTCTCATCCCAGATCCTGAAGGGAGACAGTAGATTGGGTGAGTACCTGGAGACCTTCTGAAGTTAGCAGTAGTCATGAGGTTTCTGGCAGGAAGCAAGGGTACCGGGGAGCTGGAGGCCACACTTCCACATGGAAGAAATCCTAAGCCCGCCTCCGTTTAAGAGCCCTCCTCCCTCTGCTGTCTCCCTCCCCTACTTCCTGGACTTGATTCTCCCTGGCTGCCTGGGGGGAGGCGACAACAGCTCTTCTCCATACTCTTCCCTCACCCTACTCCACAACCGCTTCTCTCTCACCCTCCCTCAAGCCAGAGTGAACCAGCAATGGCTGCTGTGCTTCCTCTTCCTGCCTCTTCCTGACTGGGCCCAGCAGCACAGCCTTTCCATTCATGCTTGTTGTTTGTTGAACACCCACCATGGTGCAGACAGCTGGCAGCTGTCTCTCCCCACACTGGCATGTGGTCAGGAGATGCCAGGAGGGAGGAGAGGTGTGTGTGTGGCAGGGAAGCAGGTGAGCTCTTCTGGGGACAGCTGCCCAGTCAGCGGAGGGGTCACAGTGCTGGGGCCTCTCGGACCTCCTCAGACCAGGGTCTGGCTGCAGGGCTCCTCAGCTGGATCCAGAAGCCTCTGCTTCTTCACCCAGGGCTGCCCGACCTCTCTGCTGCTGAGCCTGGAAATGCACTCTGATTCCAACCTATAGGCAACCCCTAGGATCCCTGCTCCCTCCCCAAGCCCAGCCACCACCTTCAACTCTTACTAACACAACTAAACCCCAGGTTGCTGCTTACTCAGCCAGTGCAAAAAATGATCCACAGCTCTTCCTGTGGACCTGCGCAGCCCTCTCAGCTCTCCCACCAGAGTATCAGATGGCTAACATGGATAAAATACTAACCCCTTCCTAGCAGTCAGTAGTTTTGTCAGCAGATGTGTGGTCCCCTTCCTGTCCACTGGTACAGCCAGGGCATCTGTCTGCTGCTTGAAACACAACACAGAAGCCACAGGTGGTGCACATCTGTGGTCCCAGCTACTCAGGAGGCCATGGTGAGAGGATTACTTGAGGTCAGGAGTTCAAGACCAGCCTGGCTGAGATAGAAAGACCCCCACTTCTAAAAAAAACCAAACAAAAACCACACACACACACACACGAAGTGTAGTCCAAGAGGCATTTCTGCATCGTCTGCTCTCCTAATCTTCTACCCCGAGAGCCAAACAGGCCTCCACATCAGATTCCCTGGGGATGTTCTGCTGCAAGGAGCTGAGAATTAAGAAATCAGAATGCCTGCAGTCACGACCATTGTGTTATTTGACTGTTAAAAATCAATATGAAGAGTCTGTCTATACTTGATATATCCAGTGAAGAAAAAGTGAAGCATCCAAGAACTTGCCCAGACTGATTACAATTTTGTGAAAAACAGATCAATCTATTGGCTAAAAACTAGATAAGACGAGGGAGATAAAGAGGTGTTTTAATGCTAACATTATTTGTTGACCGGTTGGTTTTTAACAAACAATGACTATTTTTTAGCTGGGCACAGTGGCTCATGCCTATAATCCCGGCACTTTGGGAGTCCAAGGTGAGTGGATGGCTTGAGCCCAGGAGTTCAAGACCAACCTTGGCAACATGGCAAAACCCCATCTCTGCAAAAAATACGTAAGGTAGCTAGGCATGGTGGTGTGTGCCTGTGGTCCTGCTACTCGAGTGGCTGAGGTGGGAGGGTCACCTGAGCCTGGGGAAGTTGAGTCTGCAATGAGCCATGATCATGCCACTGTATTCCAGCCTGGGTCACAGAGCGAGACCCTGTCTCAAAAAAATAAAAACAAAACAAATAATGACTATTTTCTTAATAGACAAGGCTGGGCTCAGTGGCTCACACCTGTAATTCCAGCACTTTGGGAGGCCACAGTGGGAAGATCACTTAAGCTCAGAAATTTGAGACTAGCCTGGGCAACATGGTGAAACCCCACCAAAATACAAAAAATTAGCCAAGCATGTTGGTGCACACCTGTGGTTCCAGCTACTCGGGAGACTGAGGTGGAAGAATCGCTTGAGCCCAGAGCCAGAGATTGCATTGAACTTACTGCACTCCAACCTGGGCAACAGAACAAGATCCCATTTCAAAAAAACAAAAAGATATGATCCCTTATGCAAATTCTAGCAATGTAGAAAAGTTCCCCAAAAAGGTTTTTTAAAATCCTGCAAAACCCCACCACCCAGCAACACCCAGCAACACTATTACTGAAAATTCGAACACCCTCTTTGTCAACATGCTGTGTATGTATTCTACGCTTTATTCTAGAGACGTGCTCTTTAATAGGGAGAACACTGGGGGAACCTGGGCAGGCAAGGAGCCAGGCAGGGTGAGGAGAGTATTTCAGATGGATGGGCTGCCAGGAAGGAGGAGTGCCAGAGGCCAGAGGCAATGAGGCTCTCCCTGACTGTGCCCAGAGTTGCAGAGATTAAGACCTATCTTTGCAGGATTATAGTTCCTAATAAGGAAAGGAGGTTTGCAGAAGGGGAACTTTCTGCATTCCACAGCAGGGTTGTTTGCTTTTCCTGCCATCTTTCGGAGTGCCGCAGGACTTCCCCCCTGTCTGTTTCCAAGGGAAAATGTAAAGAAGCAGCAGGTGGCTGGCAGGCAAGAGACAGGCTGCTTCCCGACTAGGCTTGCATTGGCCACATGGGGGTCGGGATCGGAGAGACAGAGAGAGCTGGGAGGCCCCTACAAAATCTAGCCGAGTCCCCTTGATGTATAAAAAGAGAAACTGAGGTCCAGAGAGGGGAAAGGAGCAGCAGATAACAGTGCAGACTCAGGAACAGGTAAATGGCCACCCTGCCCTCATGGGGACATGACTGAGAATGATTCTCTGCCTTCTTAAAACATAAATCAGGGCCTTGCTATAAGAAAATCCCATCCACAAAAATCTGTTATTCAGAAACATAAATATTTTGATTAGAATGAGACAATGCACATTGTAAAAGTTTTCTTCTCTTTACAAAAGCTTTCACCAGAGGGTTCTTCCCACGGCAAGCTTTTTTCTCCCAGTATTTCAAGTGGGTTTTGTTCTGTCAAACTCAACCAAAGCCTTACTCCTGAAGCTGTCAGTGCTTGGCTTATGATGATGGATTCATAAGCATTTGGGAGAAGGGACATTGGTAAAACCCTAACTTGACAGCTTCATGGCAGGAAGGCCCCAGACCCATCTCTTTTTTTTCCTCTCTCTTTTTTTTTTTTTTTGAGATGGAATTTTGTTCTTGTCGCCCAGGTTGGAGCGCAATGGTGCAATCTTGGCCCACTGCAACCTCTACATCCAGAGTTCAAGCAATTCTCCTGCCTCAGCTTCCTGAGTAGCTGGGATTACAGCCACTTGCCACCATGCCCAGCTAATTTTTGTATTTTTAGTAGAGACAGGGTTTCACCATGTTGGCCAGACTAGCCTCAAACTGCTGACCTCAGGTAATCCACCCATCCTGGCCTCCCAAAGTGCTGGGATTACAGGTGTGAGCTACCATGCCTGGCCCCCAGACCCATTTCATGGGGCTCAGCTGAGGTCAGGGCAGGACCAGCTACATAATTTGTGATATAAAAGGTGGGGCCACTTGTTCAAACATTATTAAGAATCCTGAGATGACAGCAGCAGAGCAATAAACCAAGCACAGGGCCTGTCTAAGGGTGGGACTCCGGGCAACTGTGCAGGTCAAACACCCACGAGGCTGACTCACAAGGCTCGCGTCAACAGTGGAGTGAGTTGTTGCTATGAAGGTGAAGTGCACTGAGGTGAGAGGTAAGGTCAGTAAGCCATAAATCTGATCTGTCTTGTTTTGTAATTCTTTAGCTTCCAAAGTTTATTTGGCTTAAGCTGCTGGTCAGAGTCATTCCTGCACTCACAGCTTGGTGAGGCAGTTGAGGGAACCCAGCAGAACCGCATGATATCTCTGGGAATGGACGGGCTCCTTACTGAGAACCAAGCCTGGTGCCAATGCTGAATATTGCAATTTACTTCATCTTCACAGAAATGTTAGGGTAATATAGCACTTAAGGGCTCTAGAGGCAGATACCTGGGTTCTAATCTCACTGGCTCTGAATCTTTGGACAGGTTACTTGAGCCTAGGCTGTGCCTCAATTTCCTCATCTGTAAAACAAAGTTATAAGAGTTACCTACATTATAGGGCAGTGTTAAGATTAAGTGAATTCGCCTGTTTTAGGCACTTGGCCCAGTGTGTGGCACATAAAAAAAGTTTAATAAATGTCTACTGCCATCATGGTGCTGAAGATGAAGGACTGACCACCCTAGAGTTAAATGGTAGCTGCTCCATTTTCGAGGAGAAAACTGACACAGACCAGGGAATCGTCCAAGGCCACCCAGCAAGTGGAGAGGCTGCACTCTGCCCTCTGCCACGGCACCTCCTAGGGAAGCTCTCTAGTTTGGCATAAATGCCTCCGGTGCCCTGAACCTGCATTGCTGATTCAAAGTCCATCTATCCATTGGGCACACGCGTCACTTGCTGAGCCTCTCCTGTGTGCTGGGCCCTCTTCTTGGAGCTGAAGGTGTGTGGAGAGAAGTGGGAGGGAGGGACAGAAGGGTGCAGTGGGGATCACTGTACCACGTGCCTGGTCCATGGAGAGGGGGCAGGAGCACAGGAGGAAGGGGCCTGGAGAAGCCTCTAGCCTGGGCTTTGGGGAAGAATAGAAGACCAGGACAGAGGGACTTAGCCCTGCTGTGAACCCTGTGGAAGTCCATAATTTAAAGCAAACCCACTGCACCTCAGCCTCACAGGTAGGTTGTGTCAAGAGGCAGGTGACCTCTGTAAACCACACCCGCTTTTCTTTCCACAACTGGAAGAAAGGCAGGTGCAAGGCCCCCAGAGCATGAGTTTGAGGGTGGGGAGGCTGGCAGACCCTCATCTTTGACCTCAATTAGCACTCATTTGGTTGTCGCAACCTCTCCTATTCATACCTGCTCTCCTGCTCTTGTCTCTCCAGGGTCAGTGGCCTTTCCCCCTTCATGGGAGACAATGATAATGAAACCTTGGCCAATGTTACCTCAGCCACCTGGGACTTCGATGACGAGGCATTCGATGAGATCTCCGATGATGCCAAGGATTTCATCAGCAGTCTGCTGAAGAAAGATATGAAGTAATAAGTTGGGATTTCAGTCTTTGCTTCCCCACTCTCTGCCCTATGTTGGGAAGCAAAGGGGGATTCCTTTGCCTGTTGGGGCACCCTCCTCACCACCCCACCTTGAGTCATTCCTAGCATTTCCTGAGGTAGGGAGGGTGGGCATGGTGAGGGACCCAGGCTGACTGCATGTGGGTCAGGGAGGTGACTTCCTAGGCCCTGCCCCCTGGAGCTAGACACAGAATTCACCTTCAGAAGCTCAGACACCTGACTTGAAAAGTGACACCTGACTTCATTGCAGAGTGAGGGGCAGCCATTTTGTGTGAATAATGACTGCCTTTCTTATTTTCTGTGTACAGTTGTGGCCAGCCACAGCCCTCTTCAGCGGCTGCAGGGGAAGGACCATCTCAACAAGCAAGAGCAGAGGACAGGGGTGTCTTAGAACTTGTCTGTGGGTCCTGATCATATCCCCAGATTATTATTATTCTGGCCTAGTGTTTTTAAAAAATATTTAAATTATTTAATAAGGACTTGCCTGAATACAGCCAGGCATCGTCTAAAATGTAGCCAAAGGGCATCTGTGATTCCAGACGACCGGACTTAGCCCTCTCCCCGCTCGGCCTCTGTTGTGAGGTTCCCCACCTGTGCCTGCTGCTGCTGCTGTGAACAAAGGGCAGTGAACAGGGGGAGGCCAGCATGAGCCTGAGGCTGTGGGGGAATGTCAGGCACTCAGGCCCTTGGGGTTTCAGTGGAATACTGGAGCTTGGAGTTGTAGAGGAGACCAAAGTGAGAGGTTGGCTGAAGGTGCTCAGTGGGTGTGCCTAGACAGAATCTGCTGGAGGGAATTGTCCTGGGCTCTGCACGTGTAGGGAGGAGGGCTGCCCTGGGAATGGGAGCAGTGAGACTCCCTTTCCCTGGGCAGCTGGCCTGTGGGGCAGCTCACCCACTCTGCAAATAGGTGACCAGATGAGGCAAGGCCTGGCTGTAGGGGTGCCAAGGAGCTTGGACCTGTACTTGGCAATCCCAGGGAGCAGTTGTAGCCTTGCTGAGAAGGGTGCTGTTGACATGGGTGGTGTGTTAGAGAGAAGGCGAGGGGCCTGGCTCCAGGGAATGCAGGAGGCTCTGCCCTTCCAGGTGACTTAAAAGCCTGGTGAGGCTGCAGATGCCTCTGCTAAGGAAGAATGGCTGTTCAGGGCAGGAGGGCACAGCAAGTTCCTTGCTGAAGGAACAACATTGGAGTGTCTCAGATGGCTCTGTCAGGCTTTCCTGTGATGCACCCTACTCTCGGTCCTTTTTAGCCAGCCCAGGGCCAAACTCCCACAAAGGCCACATTCTACTCTCCTTGACAGTGAGTTCTTTTTAGCTGTTTGCTGTCCCAGTCTGCATCAGAAATGGGTATGACCCAAGGAGAATTGAGATAGTGTGGGAGATCTAAATTCTCTTCCAATGGGAGGGACCCCCACACCCAATGTGCCTCAGGAGATGGAAACCTCCTCAGTAACTCTGGTCCATGGATGGCTTTTGTCATCCAAGCTTTAGTCACTGAAGATTTGGTAAACAAGATTATGTGTGTATATATCTTGTTTTCTCATATGACCTTGAATTAAGTCAGAACAGGCTGTACTGGATCCCTCTGTGCTCATAAAATGGGTTCACCAAAGAACTGATCTTATTCAAATAGATCAAGACACTAAATTCCCATAAACTCTTATACTCAGCCATGCTTAACCAGAAGTCACCACCTATCAGCACTTTTTAAAAAATCTTTCTATTATAAAAGTAATGCATATAAATTATAGAGGATTTGAAGAACATAATAAAATGTAAATAATCTATAATTCCTTTATCTGATGATCACTACATTTTGCTATACTTCTTTCTAGTCATTTTTCTATGTATGTTAGCATTTGGTTTTTTAGGCTTTCTTAGTCCTGTTACAGTTAAGGCAATGGCTCTAAAATGTTTCTGAATCCCCAGAGCTTTCAGAAAGATTAGGTGAGTTTCAGTACCGTTCTAAGGTAGTCATAATTCATAAGTTATATGCAGGACATAAATGCTTTGAGTTGTAACAGGAAAAACCTGATACTCAACCACACCATAAGACATAAAACATGAAGGCTCAGTGATTCTTAGGAGGTTTTATGCTAGGGTTTAACTCTCCCCTCCTCCAGACAGGGTGGCAGGAGGATTAGGCTTTGTGGGCCCCAGCCCTCATGGGACCAGCAGAATGATCCCACCCTGGAATAGGGAGCCAGCCCATCTCAGAAATGTCTGCCCTGCAGCACTTACTCTTCCTTGACCACAAGAGTAGGCCACAGAGCTGTTGCTTCCTCGATGCTTAGGCATTCATAACACCGACCTGTGCTGGTTCTGGTTAGTGCAACCCAGCCCAAGTGAGGAGAAAGGTGAAGAGCACAGTGGTCCTGATCATGGTGGATGACCCAGGAGCAGGGGGCCCTGGGCTGTGCCCTACATGACCAGGGAGAGGTGGCCACTCCTTTCCGATCTAACCAGTTATCTCTGAGATCTCCTCCTGCTCAAAAACCTCCTGATCTCTGCCTCTGTCAGAAACCGCCTGGACTGCACGCAGTGCCTTCAGCATCCATGGCTCATGAAAGATACCAAGAATATGGAGGCCAAGAAACTCTCCAAGGACCGGATGAAGAAGTACATGGCAAGAAGGAAATGGCAGGTAATGCGAGGATCACTTTGGACTGGGATGTTACCCCTCATATTTGTGTTATTCAAGCCAGTTTCAGTCCCAGCTTGCCCCGGCCTCACAACAGGAAAGTTTAAATTTGTTTCTGAAGTAGTCTGGGACCCATTTAGGCAGCTGATTCAGGTACAGTGGTGTGCTTAGTCCTGAGCACAGCGTTTCTTTGTCAGGGAGATGGGATGGATTCTTAGCATAGCTGTCTCTCTGTTCTTGCTCAGCTTTGCCCCAGGGGACTCTTAACCCTTACTCAGGTCAAGCCACTGACATTTTGTGTCTTCATGGCTTAGGATGAGCAACATCACTTTAAGGACTACTTGTCAACCCTGAGAATGGGATGGTAGTATGACTGTCTCACATTTCTTTATGATGAAGGAGGAGGGCACATGACCTAAAGAGACAGACAGGGTTCCACCATCTAGGAAGGTTTTATGTTAACAGCCATGTGTCCTTAGCAAGTGATGTAACCTTGCTGTGAATTTGTTTTCTCATCTGTAAAGCAGGGATAGTAGTGGTACCAACTTCACAGCATTGTTGTGATAATTATGATAATTATATGAGATCATCCTCATGTGGCCTTCAGTAGTACAATGCCTGGTACATGGTGAGTGTCCAAAAATGATACCAGTTTCTGATAGGTATTAAGGCAGGCTGTGGGTCAGGGACCATTTAAGGCACTATCAATGCACTAAATCTTTTAACCCTAGGAGGCAGGTACTATTATTATCCCCACTTTATAGACAAAATTGAGGCAGAGAAAGGGTTAGGAAAGCCATCCAGGATCACACAGCTAATAAGCAGAAGGGCCAGGATTCAAACCCAGAGCTTGTCTGTAAAACACATAGTCTTAACCCCAAAACTGCCTCTGATAAAAGGCATGGGTGGATAAAATTATTATCCAAAGCCACAGGGTATTTACCACCATCATTTATTTTATCATTTTTATTATCACAATTAAAATTAAAATTCTTTGGCTGCTGGAGAGGACATGGTTTCTTTCTCTTTTTTTTTTTTTTTTTTTTGAGACAAAGTCTCACTCCATCACCCAGGCTGGAGTGCAGTAGTGGCATGATCTCAGCTCACTGCAGCCTCTGCCTCCCAGGTTCAAGCAATTGAGAGGACATGGTTTCTACACTCAGGGACCATGTAGTACAATAGGGAACTGAAGCATGTAAGACATGAAAGGACGTAACGCACACCGAAATGTATAAACTATCTGTATAGCTCTCCATAGCCATGGGGGTGTGTGCACAGAATGGACCTGGTTGCAACCAGACTTGGATGTGATGATGAGGAAATGCTCCCAGGCACAGGAGTTTGAATTAGGTGTGGAACCTGAGCCAGAACACACAGAAGAGGACAGCACAGGTGGAGGAGGCACAGAGGTGGGAGCTGGACCCATTCTGACTGGGCTGGGTTGGACAGGAGCAGTCTTTTAGCTGGAGACTCAGGGTACCCAGGGGCATTGAGACTTTGCCTGGGTGGCAGAGAAAATGGAAATCACTGTATTGGAGACTACTGGTCATTTGCCACACCAGGTGACTAAATCACAGTTGCCTCAAAAAGTAGAGTGTCACACAGAGGTTGAGAGAGGGAGCAAAGGTGAATGGGGGTCACAGAGTAGAGTTTAAGGGACCACTATTCTGAGCACATCTCAGCTGTGCTCCTCCACACTGGAAGTCAGTTCCTGGCTAGGCCCCTCATAGGAAGGTGTAGGTGGGTCTCCAGGTCTCCCTCAAGTGCAAGGTGAGTTGAAAAATCTGTAGCTGCTTACCTTTTGGTGCCACTGGGATCTGAGTAGCAACTAGTTTTTTTAAAAGGCGGGTGCGACCGGCCAGGTGCAGTGGCTCATGCCTGTAATCCCAGCACTTTGGGAGGCCGAGTGGATCACAAGGTCAAGAGATTGAGACCATCCTGGCCAACATGGTGAAACCCCGTCTCTACTAAAAATAAAAAAATTAGCTGGGCGTGGTGGCATACACCTGTAATCCCAGCTGCTCAAGAGGCTGAGGCAAAAGAATCACTTCAACCTGGGAGGCAGAGTTTGTGCCACTGCACTCTAGCCTGGGTGACAGAGCAAGACTCCATCTCAAAAAAAAAAAAAAGGGGGGGGCATGGGGGCATCTGCAAAATCAAAGGTCAGCTATATTAATAATCCTGTGGCTAGCAGGGCTCAAAGAGGTATTTCTGGAAAGGATAGGGAAGCTGATATCAGGGTGGGGCAGTCCTCAGAGTAGTGAGTCTAACTGGATTTTGCTTGGCTAAAGCTATGGGTTAAGGGGCAGCCTTTTCATCTGGGAACATCTGCAGATGACCAAAGCCAGGAAGACGCCTAAACCCTGGGGCTAGGAGCAGAGAAGAGATGAGGAAGTAGGAGAGGAGGCAAATGGCATTTTTCAGTTAAATCAGTGAGAGAATCATAAGTGGTGCTGATTTTTTTTTTTAAAGGGACAGGGTTTCATGCTGTCACCCAGGCTACAGGGCAATGGTACAATCATAGCTCACTGCAGTCTTGACCCCCCAGGCTCAAGCAGTCCTTTCATCTCGGCTTCCTGAGTAGCTGGTAGTTGGGACTACAGGTGTACACCACCACACCAGCTAATTTTTTTTTTTTTTTGGTAGAGACAGGGTCTTGCTGTGTTGCCTAGACTAGTCTTGAACTCCTGGCCTCAAGCAGTCCTCCTGCCTTGGCTTCCCAAAGTGCTGAGTGTCCAGCCTATGCTGATATTTCAATCACCTAATATTTTTTTTTTCTTGTTTACAGTGTTATTAGCCATAGGGGTCTCTGGAAGGGCTGGGGAAGAAAAGGGTAGAATTCAGAGAAGGAACCTTAATTTTATATTTTAGTATAGGTAGAGGCATTTGGAAATGATTTTTCCATGAAATTGCATGCAAAATTGTCCACAAAAATCTCATTCAACAAGTAGTGTCCCTGAAAAGTAGCTTCCTTGGTAACAGCTCTATTACATTGCTTCCTCAAGGAATATGTTTTCCACATTTTAACTGAAATCACCAGGACCTTATCTCCCCTTGGAATATGGGGGTTGCCTCTTGCAGCAGCCAAAGTTCTGTGTGGTGGGGTGGAGTGGGAAGGAGTGGGATGTGGGCAAGGGCAGAAGGAGAGGGGAAGGGCAGGCTCAGGTGGCCCAGAACTCTCAGCAGCTGTGCCAGAAAAGGCAACTTCTCGTTGTGGTGTGGTTTTTGGTGTTCATAAAAAGCCCTAGGAGGAATGAAGTGACGTGGAAACAAATCCCTACAACAAAAGCCAGGCTGGGTACAGATGACTGATTGTATTATTCATCTTAGAATGAAGTTACTTTGAAAGAAGGTATATTTTAAATTTATATTAAAAGAATTTTACAAAGATATATTGGAAAGGTGTAGCAATGGGGCAGGTAAGTTGAGCAGATTAACAGGGTTTCTGCATGCACACTGGAAGCAAAAGACCAGACATCAGAGGCCCGTGGACAGCCATCTTTATTTTCTGGGAACCATAAAGACCCCAGCAGTATGGACCAAGGGCAATAGGGGAGAAAACACTGGAGTCAGTATAGCATAGAGTATTCTTGGCCATCCCATTTTGATGGTATGCACTTCTCAGGGGAAATGGTTGATATATATGGGGGGCTTTGATGGCTGGCTGGTGTACGGGAACCAGCTTGCTGTATGTTTACCAGGGAATGTCTTGGTATTGACACCAGAAGACCCTAATCCTGGGAAACTCCACAGGCCTGCCTGGGCAAGCCAGTATGGCTGGCGACCCCCTACCCCCAGCTCTCCAAGGGGCAGGGAATTTGTGGTGCATTAAGGAGGCTGGTACTCACCAGGGACACAGGAACCCAGCCTGGGCAATTGACCTCAAACAAGAAGAAGGCTTTCTCAAAATGAAGGCAGAAATTACAAAATTAAAACTTGGCTGTCTTGATGTTCCAAAAATTTCTAAAGGTCTTTGGTCAGTAAAGCAGCAGCCAGTTGTCGGCTCAAAGGCATAAAACTGGAAAACTAGAAAATATAGATATATTCGTTTCTAGTTCTGACAAATAACTTCCTCAGCAATTTTTCACAAAGCAATTTCCAAATATTTTATGCTGATATCTCCATCTTTTAGAAAAGCTCTCCCTATTTGAGACCTATTTATTAATATATTTATTGCTTCCTCTGAAATACTATAACTTTTTTGCCTCATTCTGATAGCTTCATATTAGTCATTTTGTTATGAAATAAAATCTGGAAAAGACATTATCTTTCTATACCACACAAGTGAAGACAGTCCTGATCAGTCCCAATCCTGATATCTGGAACTGGGGAGCCCATGGGCTCAAGGCAGGTGTTCCCTGCTCCACATTTATGGATATAAATCAGAGTCTTTCTATAGAGGTCTGGAACTGCAGGGAGATTAGAATCTTCTGCTCCAAGGCTACTGAGGCCCAGAGAGAGGAACTGATTTGCACAAGGTCTCCCAGCAATTAGGGTTAGAGAACTAACCTGTCCGTTGTTGGGAACAAGCCCTCTGAGTATAGAGGCTCCTAGCCCAGGACAAACCAATCTGTGTTGGATAAAGGGAACAGAGAGCAGAGAAAGGCAGAATCTGAGAATTGGGTTGATTAAGAAGCAAGCTGGTCTGATATTGACTACATAGGGAGGGCTGCCATGGCTAGTACCACCTCTTACCTGTTCCTGAGGACAGGGTAACCTCCCATGGGAAGAGCTGGGTCTCTCCACACTCCAGCTAGCACAACAAACAGGTCGACCATATCACCAGTAACATCTCCTAGAAGAGCATGAAAGGTTGCCAAGTGGCCTGAGCCTGCAGGGGCATTTTCTGCAGGGGCACATGGTGGTTCTGCACACAGTTAAGTTGTTCAGTTGTCATCTCTCACCATCTTCCCCTCCTCATCACCTCCACCTGGGGCTGCCTGGATTCTGTTCAGTGACCCAGCCTCACTATGGCAGCAGAGGCCAGAAACATACCCACACCACACAGTGTGATGTGTGTGAGAAGGGATGGCCAGGG
Source organism: Cheracebus regulus (assembly GCA_963574635.1). Classification (NCBI taxonomy): domain Eukaryota; kingdom Metazoa; phylum Chordata; class Mammalia; order Primates; family Pitheciidae; genus Cheracebus; species Cheracebus regulus. The sequence goes on along the minus strand of CAUYQU010046048.1, from coordinate 14,594 downwards.
GACAGAGCAAGGTGGGATGTCTGTCCGAAGTGCATAAGAGCAGTCTGCAGCAAGGACGGCAGGAGGCATGACAGTAAGGTCATCCTGCTTGCAGCAGTAGGTCTCCTCTTTAACCATACACACATGCACACAATTTTCGGTATGTTTCCTTAGCACTCTGAAGTTGTTTACTTTCAAAATGGTTTGTCTTTTTACTGAAGCTTACTGGCTTTCCAACTAGTCCTCAATTGTGAGGCTTTACTGAAGTACTTGAGCATGTGAAGTGAACTCAGGAGGAAAATGGCTTTGCTGGCAGAGTTGAGGTGCAGTGAGTACAAGCCATTTGCCTATGAAGAGGCTGTTTCCTTCCTCTCTCAGGGGGGACAAGTAGCCAGTCTGTGGTGGCATCTGCTGTCTGGATGCACAGCTTTTAGATGCCTAAAAAAGATGTTTTGGGTGCAGGGATGGAAAGACTTGGTTGTGCCTTAGTTTTCTTATCTTAGTCATTCCCGTTAACCTTAGAAAAAGGGTGAAAAACTTATTTTTTTTGAAAGATAAGAAACAATAAGACACAATTGTACATAATTAGGGATCCTATGCTTGGTAGAATTTTCACAATGTAAAGAAATTGCATCTCACATTCTGCTCCTTTTCAGCAGAAATTCTGTCCTCTCCCAAGTGCCATTGCCTTTTATTTCTTCGATGCTTCTTTTTGGTGCCTGAATGCACACCAGGAAAGAGCTCCCCTCCAGAGCTTCACTGCATCATAGACTTGTGCTGGGGCCAGCCAGAGTGTTTCTCAAAATCTCTTAAGTATCTGAATTATAAACAGTGCTGAATGGAACCTTGGAGATCATCTTGTCCAGCCCCTTCTTTCTAGAAAAGGAAACTGAACCTCAGAGTGGTTAAGTGACTTGCCCAAGGTCAACAGAATGCTGTGTTGTTATGATGATGATGATTTTTGCATCAGGACTTAGGGGATCTGTAGTAACTACCCTCTTGGCCAATTAAAATCACATCACTAACATTGTTTTACGAGAAACAGCCCCACTAGGCCCAGTCAGCAATAAGTCTTTGGAGCTGTCTCAGCCTGCAGTTGCTTTATATAAACTATCCCTTTTATGGGAGTTGAAGCACTGTATGAAAAGGGTTTTTGTCTCATGTTGACCTTGTTTAGTCACATTAACGCACACATCAGTTCCAGGCCCCATTCCATTCTCTGAACATCTTCTGACACACTGACAGTGCTGAGCAGAGCAAGGTTGGGCTCGTTCCTCTGGCAGAGCCTCGGCTCTCAGGAGGTCCTTGTTCCGGGGAACAGCTGCTTCTCCAGGGCTGGGCTCTACTCCCCACAGCCCCTCACACTACCCAGCTGGAACCAGGGACAACGCCTGAGTCCAACCCCCGTGTCTATTTTCCAGAAAACGGGCAATGCTGTGAGAGCCATTGGAAGGCTGTCCTCTATGGCAATGATCTCGGGGCTCAGTGGCAGGAAAGCCTCAACAGGGTCACCAACCAGCCCGCTCAATGCAGAAAAACTAGAATCTGAAGGTAAGCAGAGGTTTCTCCAGCCAGTTGGTGAGAAAGAAAGGGTTGGGGAGCAAAGGGGCATTTTGAGGTTTCGGGTGGTGGTGGTGGTGGTGGTGGTGTTCTTCTTCTCTTTTTAAATATGCCTACAAGTATAAACTCAGAAGTAATTTTGGGTTGCTCTGGCAATTACTAAGTCTAATAATTATTCTTAATTATTTAACCTTAGGCTGAACTATTTTTAGAGGGAAAGTTGTTATTTGTCTAATAGAACTAGATGACCTTAGCTATGCTTTTTCATGTATTTTGTGTTAAAATTAACAGACTTTATTAAAAGCTTCTTTTATTCTCATTACAAAAGTGATACTTCTATATTAATAGGTAAAAATAAAATTAAAATTATATGTAGTTGCATAAGATTTATAAAATATTCTATTTTCTCTTTATGGTTTTGTTTTAAATAAAAATTAATTCATATGGCCCACATTTTTTGGCATTGCTCATGCTGCTGAATCATGTCATTTGAACTGGGCAGAGTGGGATTGGCAGGGCCCCTTCTGGAGACCAGTAGTGTCAGTTACTTGTCCACTGCCTTTGAGATGCTGTCCCATTGATCTCCTCAGTGAAAGCCCCAGCCTTTTCCTGCTTCACGTGCACACAGGGCCTGGCCTTTATCTTCTGGAGGTGCCTCATTTGGCCAGAGATACCTTCTGTCCCTCCTTGCCTGGTACTTTTTGTATCCACAGGTGAGAAGCTGAGTTTAGGTCCCTTTGATGAGCAAAGGTAGGGTTATTGGTGAGGCTTGTAGCTGCCTGCTCTGCAGCTTCCTTGCAGCCAGGGACAGAGTCTGCAGCACACAGGCCTGGTCCCTCCTGAGCCACTCCTGCCCCTCCTCAGATGACCCAGACATAGCCTGAAGGGAAGGAAGGAGATAGTGATGTCCCTCCAAGTTACAGCTTTTCCCTGAATCAATCCCACATCCTGGTCCACGTCACACAGCATGAAGGCAGTGTAAGCATGGAGAAAGAGCCACTGGCAAGCTGAAGATGCTGCTAGGACATGGCTCCTCTCTTCTAAAAAGCAGTTGAAACACCTGCTGCAGAAGGAGGGTAGAGGGATACCAAGACCAGGAAGGCTGGTGAGGTCCTGCCCTGCTCAGATACCCTCAGCTGAATCCTGAAGCAGCATGAAATGCAGTCAGAAATCCTTTTTAAAGATGATTTCCTTTTTCAATATGTCAGCATAAGGGAAAGGAGGAGGCTGAACATTTCCTCAGTTTGGGCACAGTTCTCTCTTCTGCCAAAAACCATTTGGCAGCAGGCCAACCTGTCCCCAGGAGAAAGGCATGCTTATGATTCAGTTCTCAAAGCTGCGTCTTGCTAAATCACAGCAACTTTTTAAAAAGTTAGTTTCTCTGAACTAGAGGAGAGGAGAGAACAAGGAATGAAGAAATGACCTGGTCTTTGTCTCTGTCTTCTAGAAGATGTGTCGCAAGCTTTCCTTGAGGCTGTTGCTGAGGAAAAGCCCCATGTAAAACCCTATTTCTCTAAGACCATTCGTGATTTAGAAGTTGTGGAGGGAAGTGCTGCTAGATTTGACTGCAAGATTGAAGGTAAGTTGTAGCTGTGCTTTTCTTCACCATGAATAGGGTGTGGCTGGATGGCAGGACCCATACCATGCACCCTGAGCAAGATGTCAGTTCTGTGCCACCTGGGACAATGAGGAACCACCAAGCTTTGAGGGAAATTGGGTCAGCAGGAGCTGGTCATAAAGGGCAATTCCCTTCACTCCCATCTCCTAAAGATGTGTCCTTCAGTCACTTCCCCAGGAGGCACATTTGAAATTTCACCTACTTACACCAGCCACTTAGAACTAAGTTTAGAAATGGCCTTGCATGGACTTACCTGGCTTTGGAAGATGCTTAGTGAAATGAGCTTTGCAAACTGGTGAAAAGCATGTGGCTTGCCCATAGGAGGCCCTCAAAGGAAGGCTGGCGCAAAGGCATAGGATGTGGAGTCAGCAGGCTCTGCTACTTGTCTGCAGGCTGTGTGACCTTGGACGGTGGTCCAACTCCCCTGGGTTAAGGTCCCTCAGCTGTAAGACGATAGCTAAGCCACAGACTGGCTCTGGGGATCTGTGAGGGGACATATGTGAGAAGGGGGAACCTTTTAGATCTTATAAAGATGTCATGGAGTAAAGGGAAAAGTTGTGGGACTGGCAGGTACAGAGAGAGAGCATGCAGTGTGACTTCAGACTGAGGCCAGTTGGGAGCCAGGCACCAGGGACGAAGCACTCAGTGGGTGCCATCTTCCCCAGGTTGCTTATCTGCCTTCTAGGAATAATGCAGCCATGGAACTATCAGTGGTCAGAGCTCAAGGGACCTTAAGGGGTCATGGCATACCACCTGAGAAATGAGCAAAGTTGATGACACAAAGTGTTTCCATTTCCATAGATTGCAGCCGTCTAGAAAGAGAAGGGGCAAGATAAGGTGGGGCACTATGCTTCAAGTCTGTGACTTTCACCTGCCAGCCAGGGTGGATTATTGCCTATTTTGATCTGACCAAATAAAGCACAGAAGTTTATTAGGCAACTTTCCCAAGGTTGCATAGCACAGTACAGCAGTCAGAACAAACTGTGCCTCCCACTTTCTGTGATTCTCCAGCAATGTGACTAGACAATGCCTTTTGAGTAAAAGAACCCAAAGTTAGGAATGGGAAAAAATAGTTTTTCTTCTGCATCTTTATATTATCAAAGTGCTTTGTCAATGCTTTGCCTACCATAATCATTTTCCTTTCTTCATTCAATTAAAAGAAAGTAGATGTGCTGCCTTTGATAATGTAAAAATTCTTGGACTGGAGATTCTGCTGAAGGCTCTGGAGCCACTGCTTGTAATTCTCACCATTATAATTGCATTTGGGTCTTCTGAAGCTTTTTTCCTTTTTGAATGTCTTAAAATAGCATAATGATTATCATTTTGTACTTAATTTTCTCTTTGGGATTGTTTCGTACTTAATTTTCTCTTTGGAATTGTTTTGTTGATATTTATGTAACTTTTGGCTGGAACTCTGATGAGAAATTAAAGCATATGGATGCTGTTTTGATAAAGACAAAATGGAAACTTGCGCTGAGAGTGTAGGGTTTTTTATGACCAGTTCTTTCTGACCCAGTTTTCCTCATCTCATGGTCTGGCTGTTCCTAATTGCTTTGAAAAAACAATGTTGAAAAGAACATCAGAGTTCTTGATTTCTTATGTATAATTTTTACTCTGGTTAGGGCTTGTATAAGCCCATTTGCACTGCTATCAAGGAATACCTGAGGCTGGGTAATTTATAAAGAAAAGAAGCTTATTTGGCTTGGTGCCAGCATCTGCATCCAGAGGGCCTCAGGATGCTTCCAATCATAGCAGGAGCAGGCATGTCATATGGCAAGAGAGAGTGAGAAAGAAGGACATGTCACTTTTTAACAACCAGATCTGCCTGAACTAACAGAGCAAGAAAATAACTCACTCATTACCTCAGAGAGGGCACCAAGACATTCAAGAGGGATCCACCCCCATGACCCAAGCACCTCCCACCAGGCCCCACCTCCAACACTGGGGATCACATTTCAACATGAGATTCAGGGGGCACAAATATCCAAACTGTATCAGGGCTACAATTTTTTTCCTATAAAAATACTTCTCCAACATTTAAGAGAAAGTCAGGTGGAATATATTGTATATTTTTAAAGGTATGTATATATATGACTTTAAAAGGGGGTACATGTATATACCATATGCATACAACCAAAATGTACAATGTTGGTAATGCATGTGGACATATATATGTACACATATACTTTAAACATATATTATATATTTTATATGCCTGTATATTTTATTTTTTAATGCTGAACTTTGCAGAAGCATGACTAATGCATAAAGGCTAATTGGTGAGATCCATTTCCAATTGTCCATAGGCAAATTACCTGCTTTAGATCACACTAAGACAAATATTGTTTTCTTCTTCTTAGCAATATTGTCAGCTCCTTTAAATTATGTTTTATATAGTGTTATTAGCTTCACTGAGTTATAATTTATATAACCATAAAACTTACCTATTTTAAGTGCACAATTCAATTATTTTTAATGAATTTATAGTCATGCAACCACCACCACAATCCAATTTTAGAACATTTTCATCACTCCAAAAAGATTCCTTGTTCCCATTTGTTTTGACTCTTATTTCTCATTTAAATTGTTTAATTAAACTATTATACAAAATTGAATAATAGTTCAATTTTGAACTATTAGGCTGGGCATAGTGGCTCATGCCTGTAATCACAACACTTTGGGAGGCCAAGGCAGGCAGATCGCTTGAGTCCAGGAGTTCAAAACCAGCCTGGGCAACATGGTGAAACCCCATCTCTACAAAAAATATGAAAATTAGCTTGTTATGGTGGGGTGTACCTGTCGTCTGAGCGACTCAGGAAGCTGAGGTGGGAGGATCACTTGAGCCCAGATAGTGGAGGTTTCACTGACCCAAGATCATGCCACTGCACTCCTGCCTAGGCCACAGAGCAAGACCCTGTCTCAAAAAAAAAAGAAAGAAAGAAAGAAAAGTGTATTTTCAGCCAGACGCAGTGGGTCACACCTGTAATCCCAGAACTTTGGGAGGCCGAGGCAGGCAGATGACCTGAGGTCAGGAGTTAGAGGCCAGCCTGGTCAACATGGTGAAACCCTGTCTCTACTAAAAATAAAAAAAAGTTAACCAGGTATGGTGGTGCATGCCTGTAATCCCAGCTACTCAGAAGACTGAGGCACGAGAATCTCTTGAACCCAGGAAGTGGAGGTGACAGTGAGCTGAGATAGTGCTACTACACTCCAGCCTGAGTGACAGAGTAAGACTCTGTCTCAGGAAAAAAAAGAAAATTGTATTTTCAATCTAAGAGGGTATTTAGCTCTAGGCATATAGAATTGGAGTTGGAGCAGTATTTCAGGTGGTACTCTATTTTTTATTTTTTTCGCCATGTTGGCCAGGCTGGTCTTGAATCCCTGCCTACCTTGGCCTCCCAGAGTGCTGGGATTACAGGTGGGAACCACCATGCCTAGTCTCAGGTAGTACTCTGTGTCTCTTTAAAGGTGGGTGGGTGTGGTGGTCACACCTATAATCCCAGCACTTTGGAAGGCCAAGGTCAGAGTACCACTTGAGCCCAGGATTTCAAGACCAGCCTGAGCAACATAAGGAGACCCTGTCTCCACAAAAAAAAAAAAAAAAATTAGGCATGGTGGTATGCACCTGTAGCCCCAGCTACTTGGGAGGCTGAGACAGGAGGATCGCTTAAGACCAGGAGGTTGAGGCAGCAGTGAGCCATGTTCATGCCACTGCACTCCAGCCTGGGTGACAGAATAAGACCCTGCCTCCCTACCCCCGAAAAAGTGAAAGGCGAGATGTTTAACTGAGCATAGTCACTTGTTCCTATAGTCCCACTACTCAGGAGGCTGAGAAGGGAGTAACATTTGGAACCAGGAATTAGAGCAACAGTGAGCTGTGATCATGCCACTGCACTCCAGCCTAAGCAACAGAGTTAGACTCAGTGCTTAAAAAAAAAAAAGAGTTTTAATAGGTGGGATGTGGTGCTAGTCCAACATGTATGGGAAATGGAACAACTTTAAAATGCTCTATTTGGGGTTTCAGATATTGGCATTTACAAGACATGCCCATATTCTAATGTAGCTATCAAAACAGTTGATTAAAGGCCAACATCAAAATTTTTTCCTTAATCACCTTAATCAATAGTGGTAGCTTAGGAGTTGCTTGCATTAGTTGATAAGAAATTTTGAATAACAGTTCCTGCAACTTGTGTTCTCTCCCTGTGATGCAGGATACCCGGACCCCGAGGTTGTCTGGTTCAAAGATGACCAGTCAATCAGGGAGTCCCGCCACTTCCAGATAGACTACGATGAGGACGGGAACTGCTCTTTAATTATTAGTGATGTTTGTGGGGATGATGATGCCAAGTACACCTGCAAGGCTGTCAACAGTCTTGGAGAAGCCACGTGCACAGCGGAGCTCATTGTGGAAACAATGGAGGAAGGCGAAGGCGAAGGGGAAGGGGAAGAGGAAGAAGAGTGAAACAAAGCCAGACAAAAGCAGTTTCTAAGTCATATTAAAAGGACTATTTCTCTCAAACTCAAAAAAACTCAAGATAGCAAAAGCACCTAGTTGTGATAGATTATCTAGTTAGGTCATTTGTGGGTTGATTCTTCAGCAACAGCAGTTGGTACCTAGCAGCATTATTGATGGGCATTAATCTACATTAGCTGGTACTTAAGATACTAGTGCCACTAGATTTCATTTAGGGAAATCACCAGTAACTTGCCTGACCAATTGATTTTAGAGAGAAAGTAACCAAACAAAATATTTATCTGGGCAAAGTCATAAATTCTCCACTTGAATGCGCTCATGAAAAATAAGGCCAAAACGAGGGTTCTGGGGCACAGCTCAGCCCAGAGGGTCCCTGGAGACAGGAGGCCTTTCTCTCTCCACCCCCTGACTCCAGAGAACTGAGTTTTCTCCCAGTACTACAGCACTTCCTCCTGAAAGCAGTTGAGCCATTCTAACTTATCAGGCACACTTTATTCAAAAGTACACTGCAGACGTTCAAACTCATCATTTCTCTTTCCCCTTCCACCTGCCAGTTTTTCTAGATCTGAACTTGTCATGAGTTTAAACATTAGCAACATTATGCTTCTTAAATTCTGAAGACAGGTCCCTTGTTCATGGATGACTCTGGCTTCCTTAGGAAAATATTTTTCTTCCAAAATCCGTAGGAAATCTAAACTTATCCCCTCTTTGCAAATGTCTAGCAGCTTTAGACATTTGGTTAAGAACCTATGGAGAAAAAAATCCTTGCTAATATGGTTTTCTTTGTAACCAGGATTCATATTTTTGTTGTTACAGAATATCAGTTCTGCATGTGTGGTAAAGATTTTTGTGTTTGAATGTAGGAAAAATCAGTTTGCTGAAAAGTTAGTTTTAATTATCTATTGGCCACTATGAAACAGATTTCAACTGATAAAGAGCTGGAGAACTCCATGTACTTTGGAATCTCCTCCAAGATAGCCGGAGTTTAATTCATCTTCATTCTTAGCACTCTCCAAGAACTTGACCTACCTTATGGGTTTCATATCTTTCTTCTTAAATGTGCATCAACATGCCTTGCCCCCGAGCTTTAAATATATTCTTAGACCTGGTAAATGCACTCAGACTTGCATCTTTAGGAATTTTTAACTTTCTTTCACTACATTGGCACTTAAATTTTTTCTTTATAAAACTTTTTGAAGGTCATAAACACAAACCATAATTGATAGACCTGATACATTTCCTGTGTATGTGTGTGTGTGTGTGTGTGTGTGTGTGTGTGTGTGCGTGTGTGTGTGTAACATTCCAAATACTTTTTTTCCCCCACTGTTTGTAAGGTGCAGCCATTTACTATTTTAAGGGACTTTTAAAGAGTTCCTTAAGAATCAATTTAAAATTACTTCAGTGCAATCCTACACAGTATCAATATTAGAATTTTGATATTAGTCTTATGTTATCTTTCTTCCATTCTATCTTTATCTGCTTTTTGCTGCTAGTTTCAAATTGCCAGTATTTTTCCTTTTGCTTTTAAAACAGTTACAATATTTTTTCATAATAGCCACAGTATTGCCACAGTTTATAAAGAGTTTTTATTTGATTTAGAGTATTCAAAACTTTTCTCTATCACTTTTGTGTTCAGAATATAATCTTTGTGTGTGTGTATGTTGTGTGTGTGCATGTGTGGTGTTACAGGTTAATGCCTTCTTGGAATTGTGTTAATGTTCTCTCGGTTTATTATGCCATCAGAATGGTAAATGAGAACACTACAACTGTAGTCAGCTCACAATTTTTAAATAAAGGATACCACAGTGCATGCTGTTTGTTCAGTCTTTGCAGACTTCTCTTTCTTTCCATGCTACCAGTTGTAAAGGACATAGATACATCTTGGAAACAAAAAACAAACACTGTGGTGCATAAAAACAAACATAAATGTGGTGAAGAACTGGCTTATGTGGTTGTGTTTTACCATAGAACAGAATGATTTAGGGGGTTCTTGTTTATATAGGTAGCCTAATTTACACATTTAGTTCAATATTTCTCTTGAGCATCAGTTTAGTACTGTATCATTCTAGAAGGATATCTTACAGAGCAGGGGTCCCCAACCCCCGGGGATGTGGCCTGTGAGGAACTAGGTCACACATAAGGAGGTGGGCAGTGGGCAAGTAAGCAAAGCTTCATCTGTATTTACAGCTGATCCGCATTGCTCGAATTACTGCCTGAGCTCTGCCTCCTGTGACATCAGTGGCAGCATTAGGTTCTCACAGGAGCACGAACCCTATTGTGAACTGCTCATGTGAGGGATCTAGGTTTCATGCTCCTTATGAGAATCTAACACCTGATGATCTGTCACTGTCTCCCCATCACTCCTAGATGGGACTGTCTAGTTGCAAGAAAACAAGCTCAGGACTTCCACTGATTCTACATTATGGTGAGTTGTATAATTACCTCATCATATATTACAATGTAATAATAATAAAAATAAAGTGCACAATAAATGTAATTCCCTTGAATCATCCCGAAACCACCCCCTCTCCTGGTCCATGGAATAATTGTCTTCCATGAAACTAGTCCCTGGTGCCAAAAAGGTTAGGGACCACTGTTACAGAGCATCAAGTCCTCAAAATGCTAAAATCTACATGACATTTTAATATGTGACATCATCATCATCATCATCGTCATTGATATTACTTACCAGGGCATGGTTTGAATTGGTGACTTTGGTGCAATTCATTATTGGCAGCCAAATGCTTTATCCATATCTTCATACTGAAAAATTTATTATCAGGAAACTACCAGTCCTGCTTTGTAGGAAGTCTGTTACCAGATATCAGACAGCGAGTTTCCCATGTCTTCGGATGTTCAAACAATATTGTAGATCGTCTAGAAATAGTTTAAGACATGCTGTTAAATGTAGGGCTAGATAATTCTGTGATTCTTTGATATAGTCTAGAAAGAATCCATTGTCCTGTTATAAATATTTAATGTTTTCATTTTTAAGACAATCACAATCTACAAATGTCCCTAGTAATTTATTATTTTTAAAGAAAATGACTCTTTTTATTCCTTGCTAATGAAAAATGTACAATTTATATTCTGCACCAAGAAAATTAACAGATAATACTTTCTTCCATTCATTTTCATCCAAAACATATAAAAAATAATCCATTGATTGTTCCTTACATTGAGTATCTTCTTATTAAAAGATATTTCTTACATGCAGCTAAGACATGCTGACTGTTGTCAGCTCTAAATTTATATAAAGACTTTTTATTTTTGATAAAATGTTTGAAATTTGCTTTTTGCTCCACACTTCACCTGTTTTTGATAAAGCTGTGCTAATAAGTACATAGGCGGTAATAATTGAGTTCTGAGAAACCCAGTTCTCCATTTTTCAAGAAAACACAAGTAGCACTACTCTCTTTATCCCTTGGGACACCTTCTCTGTATTTTGAAAGGGGGGGCTAATGTCGGTGGCAGTTATTGCTAAGGATCTCTGCACACAGGGTTTCACTCTTGGCTTCCTGGTTAGGTGGGGCCATATTACTAGTCCTGGTCAGTGAGCTGTGACCAGAAGTGATATATGTACCCTCAGGAACAGAGCATTTATGTGCTGGTACAAGCCTCTCCATAATGACTGGCAATGTGTGAGATGATGGCTGCTGCAGCCATCTGGGTCTCTAGCCATCCCCAGATGGGGACATAACACAAACAAGAAATCAACATTTGTTCTTATAAATCACCAAGATTTTAGGGTTCTCTGTGGCTGCAACATAACCCAGACTATCCTGATACAAGCTTATCACCATATTCTGGATGTGTGGTGACCAGGATGGTAGCCATTACTCAAAAGTGGCTATTTAAGTTACTTAAAATATACAAAATCAAAAATTCAGTTCCTTGGTTGTATGAGTCACATTTCAAATCCTCTATAGTCAAATGTACATCACTTTCAATGTATGTGAAATTAAAACTGAAAAGCTTGTGTGAAAGTCCAGAGAGTGTGGTCTATAGTTTTATCAATTGTATTGGCTAATACAGTCTCAATACTCAAGTGTTGTTCTTATTTATATTCAGATAAAGTTTTTCACTTTTTAAGATATTTTAAGGGATGGGTGCAGTCGTGTGCACCTCTAGTCCCAGCACTTCGGGAGGCCAAGGCAGGAGAATCGCTTGAGGCCGGAAGTTCAAGTCCAGCCTACACAACATAGCAAGACCCCATCTCTATTTCTTAAAAAATAAAAAACAAAAATACATTTTTAAAGTACCAGTTCTGTGCCTCTGACCTGAAAATCTAAATAGTTCTGCAATTCACAAGCAACTCTCAGATTATTTGTGATAAGAGATAACCAACAAGGCCAACATTCTCCAATGTCTTTGGAACTTGCAGCTACTTGAGATGGGGGAACACCAGTGGGGATGTATGAGATAGATGCAGAAAGGGAGAGAGACAGGGCTGCTGAGGCAGAATTTCCTCAATCATGGGCCAAAAGGGAGAGGAGTGATCCTGAGGCTACCATCCTTCTAACCTCAGCTGCCTTTGATCAGAACTCCCTTCCCACTGGAATTCTACAGTACTTTGGGACAACATTAAATCTCTAACTGATGCTGGTTGGAGATTTTAGCCCACAGGCCTTACTCATGTTCCAAATGCTCACAACCTGCAGGAAGGGCTTCATGTCAGAGACTTCAGATCCTTGAGTCTGCTTGAGGCCTGTGGTAAACTTTTACAAGACATTTTGCGACTCTCTTAAACTAGATTTCTTTTGGCTGGAGATAACTAAGGGAGAAGGAGATTACAAACTGACCTAAGTCAATTTGGTTATTCACATTTATTATTAATAACATCTTCAAGGCAGGTATCAGTAGCCTCCAATAGTTAAGACAGAGATTGAGCTATAGGGATTCTCCACAACCTCGCTTCAGGTGGTATGTTTCAGAGATAGTCTTAGGCCAAACTTGTCAAATATCTTATTAGCCAGCAGTCATACAATTGATTCTGCAAGCTCCATGAAGTCCCAGGTCTGTCTCTCCAGAAAGCACCTTATATGCTGTCACTGAAGGGAAAGGCTGCTGTGTACTTGGATAGGAGGCAGCTAACCTGGTTAATCAGTGGAGTCAGTTCCTCTTGGTGGAGCTGGTTCCTAGGAACCAACTTGTCTCACTTACCACAATTTTCATTCCCTCTGTAAAATAAATTACTACCTCTTACCTCTACCTCTTACTATAGCTGTGTAGCTTGTGCCTCAGTTTCCACAGCTTTAAAATAAGAGTAATAGTAGTTCCTCATTCATGGGTTGACAGAAAGATTAAACGAGCTCTACGTGCCTGACCTTATGGTAGGCCCTCATTCTGGCACTCAGAGATGCTAAGATTGTATCAGAAACAATCCCTACCCTAGAAGAACTGATTACACTTCTCCAGAAAAAAACTCAAATATATGAAAAAGTTCTATTCAGTCAGCCCTCTGTATCCATAGGTTCCAAATCCATGGATTCAATCAACTGGGGATGGAAAATATTTGGGGTGTGGGGGATGGGTACAGTGGCTCATGCCTGTCATCCTAGCACTTTGGGAGGCCAAGGTGGGTGGATCACCTAGGGTCAGGAGTTCAAGACCAGCCTGGCCAACATGGTGAAACCCCATCTCTACTAAAATACAAAAATTAGCTGGGCATGATAGCAGGTGCCTGTAATCCCAGCTACTCAGGAGGCTGAGATGGAAGAATCACTTGAACCCGGGATATGGTGACTGCAGTGAGCTGAGATCATGCCACTGCACTCCAGCCTGGGAAGCTGAGTGAGACTCAGTCTCAAAAAAAAAAAAAAAAAAAAAAAAAGGGCGGGGGGGGAAGAAAATCGAAAAAAATGATTAGGGGGGATATTTCACAAAATTCCAAAAAAGCAAAACTTGAATTTGCTGCTCACCTAGTACTACACTGGATCTTTGTAAAAGAAGTGATGTATAGTCATTGTATCAGGTATTATAAGTAATCTAGAGATGCTTTAAAGCATACGGGAGGATGTGCGTAGGTTACATGCAAATACTTACTACATACGCCATTTTATATAAGGGGCTTGAGCAACCACAGATTTTGGTATCTGTGGGGGTGTCCTGGAACCAATACCCCACCAACAACTGTACTAAAGATGGAAGGTATTATTTTAAGTTCTATCCACCTCCCAAAAAAAGGATCTTTGAAACTGAAAGTGCCATGCAATTGTACAAAAAAAAAAAAAACAATTGCTGTGAGTTTAGGAAATGTTACAACTCCTAATCTTGTTCTAAGGAAAAGTTTCAACTTCCAGTCTCTAAATATTCCCTTCTTCATAGTCAAAGGAGAAAAGCTTATCTGACCTTATAAGTATTATTTTTCCAACAAGAAGAAATTTCCCAGAGTTAGCTTGACTTTAAACTAATTACACTTGACTTTTATCCTGATACATCCCCTACGTTTTAACTGATATTTGCAAAAGCTGACTTATATTGACTTGTTTCTGACTGCATATTAACCACAGAACAAATAAGGCTCTGAAGGCTGAGTAGATGTCTTTTTTCAAATTGTCCAAAAAGCTGAAAACTGAAGCTCCTGTTTTCAGAAGAATCAGGCAATCAAGGAAATATCAACTTAGAAAATAGGAACCTGAGGAAGAGAGATCCAAGATGGCCGATTAGCAACAGCTCAGGAATGTAGCTCCTAGTGAAAGCGCAGAGAACGAGTGGACACCGCACTTTCCGACGAATTTTTGTTGCCCACAGACCGGAAGATTCCCGGCAGAGGAGCCACACGGGTAGCCAGCGTGACTCTTTTGGCCGGCGCAGCTGTTTTGCTGGCGCCCCGGCGTGGCGCTTCTTGGTGCAGAGTATACGGGACTGGGTGCCCTTTTAGTCAGGCTCCGCTGGTCCCATCCCCACAAGGAGAACAGCAATTGGAAGCGCTGAGGACTGAGAGCAAGCACAGCTGAACCC
>CAUYQU010046045.1:0-75698 GCA_963574635.1 Cheracebus regulus | reverse complement strand
AAAAGCTTATCCATCACAACCAAGATCAAGTAGCCTTCATCCCGGGGAGTCAAGGCTGGTTCAACATACAAAAGTCTATAAACATAATCCACCACATAAACAGAACCAAAGGCAAAACCACATAATCATCTCAATAGATGTAGGGAAGGCCTTCAACAAAATTCAACAGTCCTTTATCCTAAAATCTCTCAATAAACTAGGTATCGAGGGAACATATCTCAAAATAATAAAAGCCATTTACAACAAACCCACAGTCAATATTATACTGAATGGGCATTAACTAGAAGCATTCCCTTTGAAATCTGGGACTAGTCAAGGATGCCCTCCTCACCACTCCTATTCAATATAGTATTGGAAGTTCTAGCCAGAGCAATCAAGCAAGAAAAAGAAACAAAGGATATTCAATTAGAAAAAGAGGAAGTCAAATTGTCTCTGTTTGCAGATGACACAATTGTATATTTAGAAGATCCCATCGTCTCAGCCCCAAATCTCCTTAGACTGATAAGCAAATTCAGCAAAGTCTAGGATACAAAATCAGTGTGACTAAATCACAAGCATTCCTATACACCAATAACAGACTTAAGGAGAGCCAAATCATGAGCCAACTCCCACTCACAATTGCTACAAAGAGAATAAAATACCTAGGAATACAAGTAACAAAGAATGTAAAGGACCTCTTCAAGGAGAACTACAAACCATGGCTCAATGAAATAAGAGTGGGCACAAACAGATGGAAAAATGTTCCATGCTCATGGTCAGGAAGAACCAATATTGCGAAAATGGCCATATTGCCCAAAGTACTTTATAGATTCAACACTATCCCCATCAGGTTACTAATGACCTTCTTCACAGAACTAGATAAATATACCTTAAACTTCATATGGAACCAAAAGAGAGCTCACATAGCCAAGATAACGCTAAGCAAAAAGAAGAAAGTTGGAGGCATCATGCTACCTGACTTCAAACCATACTACAAGGCTACAGCAAAACAGCATGGTACTGGTACCAAAACAGAGATATAGACCAAGGGAATAGAACAGAGGCCTTGGAGGCAACGCCACACATCTACAACCATCTGATCTTTGACAAATGTGACAAAAGCAAGCAATGAGGAAAGGATTCTCTGTTTAATATGGTGTTGGGAAAACTGGCTAGCCATGTGCAGAAAACAGAAACTGGACCGCTACCTGACACCTTACACTAAAATTAACTCCAGATGGATTAAAGACTTAAATATAAGACCTAACACCATAAAAACTCTAGAAGAAAACCTAGGCAAAACCATACAGGACATAGGCATAGGCAAGGACTTCAAGACTAAAACACAAAAAGCATTGGCAACAAAAGCCAAAATAGACACATGGGATCTAATTAAACTCCAGAGCTTCTGTACAGACACAAGAAAAAAAAATTAGAGTGAACTGGCAACCAAAAGAATAGAAAAAATAAATTTCACAATCTACTCATCTGACAAAGGGCTGATATCCAGAATCTACAAAAAACTAAAACAGAATTACAAGAAAAAAAACAAACCCATTTAAAAGTGGGAGAAGGATATGAACAGACACTTTTCAAAAGAAGACATATATTAGGCCAACAAACATATGAAAAAATGCTCGTCTGATCACTGGTCATTAGAGAAACTCAAATCAAAACCACATTGAGGTACCATCTCACACCAGTTAGAATGGCATTTGTTAAAAAATCTGGAGACAATAGATGCTAGAGAAGATGTGGAGAAATAGGAACACTTTTACACTGTTGGTAGGAGTGCAAATTAGTTCAGCCATTGTGGAAGACAGTGTGGCGATTCCCCAAGGATCTAGAAATAGAGATTGCACTTAACCCAGCAATCTCATTACTGGGTATCTATTCAAAGGATTATAAATTGTTCTATTATAAAGACATGTATGTTCAGTGTGGCACTGTTTACAATAGTAAAGACCTGGAACCAACCCCAATGCCCATCAGCGATAGATTGTACAAAGAAATGTGGCACATATACACCATGGAATACTATGCAGACATAAAATATGAGTTTGGGTCCTTTGTAGGGACATGAATGAATCTGTAAACCACCATTCTCAGCAAACTGACACAAGAACAGAAAATCAAACACCACATATTCTCACTCATAGGCAGATGTTGAAGAATGAGAACACATGGACACAGGGAGGGGAGCATTACACACTAGGGTATGTTGGGGGGATTAGAGGAGGGACAGTTGGGGGTGGGGAGGGTGGGGAGGGATAACATGAGGAGAAATGTCAGATATAGGTCACCGGGAAATGGTGGCAGCAAACCACCTTGCCATGTATGTACCTATGCAACAATCCTGCATGATCAGCACGTGTACCCCAGAACCTAAAGTACAATTTAAAAAATTTTTTTTAAAATTTTTTAAATAAAGAATTTAAAAAAATAATTATCAAGCTCAGCAGAAGCTACCTATTCTATAAGGTTCTCATAGTTTCCAACATTGCATATTAAATTTTTTAGCTTACTTTTTTATAAACATATAGTTGTTTGTTTATATTTTTACTGTTTTCTGTTTTGTTTTTTACAAATTTTGTACTTATAGCACAGTTGCAACATACCTACATACTTTTTCACACCTATATATTTTTTCAGTCATTTAAAAATTACAGACATTATATTGTTTATTTGCTTTAGTATGTATTTCCTAAGAACAAAGTCATTCTCTAATATACCATAATATAATTATTCAGTTAGTATTACAACATTGACATGATGCTATTTACTACCAGTCTGTTATCTTTTGTACAGTTATTTCCTTGTATGTAGTGTACCATTTTTTTTCTGGTCACTTTCAATAATTTTCTTATTTCATTTGCTTTTCAGCAGTTTAGATAAAGTCTGTCTAGACATTGTTTTCTCTGGATTTGAGATGCTTAATTGTTGTTGAGGTCGCCTAATTAAAAGTTGATACAGAATAACTTTGTTAAGTTTTCAGCAATTCTATTTTTAAATATTTTTTAAGTGTCCTCTCATCTTCTTCTGGGATTCTAGTTTTACGTGCATTATACTGAACAATATTTTTTTCAGAGGTTGCTGAACTCTTGTTTATTTCAGTTTTCAATATGCATCGCTTTTGTTCTTCAGATCTGTTAATTTCTATTGATATAACTTCACATACTCTTATTTCTCTATTTTGCTATCTCCAACTTATCATTAAACCCATATAATAAATGTTATGTTTTGTTTGATTCTTTTTTGTAATTTTAATTTATCTACTAATAGTTACATTCATATATGTATTATAAATATCTCTTATTTGAATCTTCTTATATTTATTATAGTTGCTTTGTCTATGTCTAGTAGTTCCCATAGCTGATCATCTGATTGTTTTTATTATTCATTATATTTTCTTGTTCTATTGTATGTCTAGTAATTTTTATTGGTTATTAGACATTATGGATGTGTTATTGAAGTTATTTGTCTATTCTGTTATCCTCTCAATAATTATTGGATAAACTCCTGAAAAATATTGAGAAAGAAAACCATGTGAATTTCATGGAAAAGGCGTTATATACAAAGGAATTACAAATGCAGAGAACTGGGGCATTCAAGTAAAAGGGAAGAATCCAGTGTATAAAAGTCCATTTTCAACTTCATATCTTACTTCAGCCATATATGGTAGCTTGTGCCATGAATTCCTAAACATGTTCAGGGTTCAGAAGAAAATTTTGTTTATATCTTGTTGTTAGGAAAGTTTGAAGAGTTTAGTTTCATTTTCTCTGTGCTTCTAGAGTATTAACTACATTTTTTTTTTTGCTAATTTTCCTCCCAAGAATGTGTTATTTCTCATTATTTTTAATCTATTCTCTTGTCCTTTATGAAAATCTGGGTTAATACATTTTTATGGTTGTCATTTTGGGAAATTAGGTTTAACCACTTCACCTAGCAGTTAGTTCCTTTAGTACTTATTACACACTACCAGTAGCTCATGTACACCATTGAGTATGGGGCCTCTGTATTATCACACCTGATCTAAACAATGACCCATTTATGGATTTTTTAGCCCTATTCTTTTACTCTAAGGAGGTGTAAGATTTTGTGTTCTTCCCTTTCTTTATTTTCAAGAAATGTAAACTATTATGCAACTGTTGTCAGATGTGTTACTTGATATAGAAGGAATAACGAATTTTCATTAAAATAGGAAAGACAACTACTGTCTTTAATCGTAAGACTTCGGTATCTTCATTACTTTTTTTCTCCCATGAACATCAGCTATATTAAGAGGTGCAGTAGCGTCTCCCAAGTGGGAAATAGAGCAAAGTCACATAAAAGTATGTGTGGAATAGGGTGCTTTTTTTTAGCCTAATGATCTAAATCATAAACCTAAAAAGCACAATGGATATTCAGCTCTTATGAACAGAGGAAAAATCATCTGTTGTTTGTGACTGAATAATAGTTTTGATTAGAGCCACAATAAATCATAAAATTAAATTAGAAAAAAAGTCAATTTTCCAAAATATTGCAATGTTATGAAATAAGAGTCATTCTCATTGCACAGATAAGTAAAGTAAAACTCTAAAACAAGGGATGGAAAACTCTGTTACAGGCCAGATAGTAAATATTTTAGAGTTTGCAATGACATCACTTCTGTTGCAACTATTTAGCTCTGTCAATGTAGCATGAAAACAGCCATAGACAATATGTGAATGAATGTGCATGGCTGTGTTTCACTGAGACTTAAATTTCTTGTCTTTTTCATGGATCATGAAATATTATTACTCTTTTGATTTTATAATTATTATTATTAAATGTAAAATTCATCTTAGTTTGAGAACCATTTGAAAACAAGCAGGAAGTTGAATTTGGCTCACAGGGCATAATTTGCCAACCTCTGCTCTGAAAGGATAAATAATTACCTAAGGACATATCACTGGTTGGATCTAGCTAGAACATAATTTTTTTTACATTACAAAGATAATTATCTTCATTTAATTTCTATGTGATAACATCACAATTAAAATCAAGCATTTTTCACCTCTTTGCAAAGCTCAGTCTTATTTTTCAAGGAGCCAGAAATGCCAATAGAGAAGGAGACAGAACACATCTAAAAGGTTTTTCTTCTTTTATTCCTTTTCAAATGCAGTGTCAAGTGGTATCCAGATATTGGTCACATTGTTCCTGCCCTCTGTCTGTAGGTGAAATTCTTCAAATACCTGATTGCCTAAAGTCAACAATTGACACAGTTCACTTTTGTGGGGGAATAGGATGACTTTCTAAGGAAAAAAGTGAAATTACAACATTTATTCTTTATCAAAGGCAGAAAAATTTGAGTCTATGAAAATATTCGAATGTATTTTTTAATATTTGAGACACTGTTGTTAAATTATTTTATAAAAACATAAAGATGAACTAGGTCAGGTACGGTGGCTCACGCCTGTCATCCAAACACTTTTGGAGGCCGAGGCAGGTGAATTGCCTGAGAATCAGGAGTTCGAGATCAGTCTGGCCAACATGGTGAAACTTCATCTCTACTAAAAATACAAAATTAACCAGGTACGGTGGCAGGCACCTATAGTCGCAGCTACTCAGGAGGCTGAGACAGGAGAAGCACTTGAACCCAGGAGGTAGAGGTTGCAGTGAGCCGAGATCACACCATTGCACCCTAGCCTGTTGACAAGGAGCAAAAACTCTGTCTCAAAAAAAAAAAAAGTATGAACTTAATTTCTCACCAAAAGTGTTGTTAACCAAGGATTTGTACATATTGTACAAAATAAATAACCATAAGGGACACAAAGACCTTGGCCTATTGTGGAATGAATACTGCTGTTTACTAAATATTTGCATTTTCCTGTCACCTGGTAGCATTTCACTCCCTCTGCCTCTGTACTTCAGGGGAACCATATGACCACTCTAGTCAATGAGTTATGAGGAGAAAGTGAACTGTGTCACTTCTGGGTTGAGAATTTAATTGGTTCTGTAACGTACTCTGGGGTGCTGTTTACTATTTATCAGAGCAAGTGGAAATGTTCCAGATTACAGTTCCTCCAGCAGCCTGGGTCCCATGGTGAGAATAATGGCAACACTGAAAAATGCCACCACCAACTTGCAATGACAATTTAGAGTGAATAACACATAAAATGAGTAAGAAACAAAGCTTTGTTGGTTTAAGCAGCTAAGGATTTTCTTTATCATGACAGAATAACTTGGCCTTTTCAGACTAATATAACTATTTGACTTGAGAACACAACCTGTTAAACTCATCAGCCTTTTATGGGAATGGCAACCATTTACATGAGCCTATTAAAGTCACATAGAAGATTTTATGAAATTTGTGTAATTGTATGTGCTACTTCCAAAATGAATATACAAGAGATTATATTTTGTATATAGCTATCCTTGGAACTTGTGTGATCTACTTCATCATGATTTACCTCGAGTAGAATTGACCCTGCTTTGTGCCTATTTTCTCTATGTTACTTTAAGCAAAGCCGCTAACTTGAGAATATAAGATTTCCCTGACCCTTTATTTCAAGAGTTAAACATCTGGCAAGACTCTTCACTGGCTTTTAATTTATTAATGCTAGCCTCTTAGAATGTGCTACTTAAAAAAAATTGTAGCAAAAATAAATACAAAGGAAAAATAGGCTGAGATACTCTATCTTTGGAGATTCCAATGAAAATGCCTCTGATCCTGTAAGTCAATGGGTTGTTCCTTTGACTATGCTTAGTATTTTTGGAAAAGATGCCATGTTATTTTAGGAGGCACACATTTAAAAAATAACACTTGATATTACCATAAAGGAATGCCTATTTTCTGTTGCTTCAAATTTCATCTTTTATTTTAAAAAATCTGTGCAAAATCTGATTGTACAAAATAAAAATAAATCAACAGAGTGCTCCATTTTTATAATAGTATGTTGTTAATAAAATCATAGGTTAAAAAAATAAAGAAAATCCCTCATATGGTAAGGGTAAGTTTGAAGAGAGGCAGAAAATAAAGGTGACATATTTGCCATAAAAAACCAAGAATGAATTAGAGTCCTACTGAGTATTAAAACCAAGAGCAGTGGATTTTAAAGTGGTGAACAGTTAGAATTTTAATTGTTTTTGAAGCATACAATACTTTAGAGACTTTCTTTTAGCTACTGAATATTTTAAAACCTAGTAAAAAGAGTTAGATTATTTAAATAAATTAAACAGTTTATAAACGTAAGATATATTTTTCTGCCATAGTAAAATCATTATGACAGAAAGGGCAAGGAGACTCTTGAGAATCCAGTGGGAGAAATGACACATGATTCTTTCAAAGCTACAACTTTGAGTTACAATATTACACATGAGAGTACAATAAACTCAATATTAAAATAAAAGAGCTGGATGCAGTGTCTCATGCTTGTAATCCCAACACTTTGGGAGGTTGAAGTAGGAGGATCCCTTGAACCCAGGAGTTTGAGACCAGCCTGGGTAACACAAAAAGACCCTATCTCTACAAAAAAAAATAAAAAATTAACCAGTATGGTGGCATGCACCTGTAATCCTAGCTATTGAGGAGACTGAGATGGGAGGATCACTTGAGTCTGGGAGATCGAGGCTTCTTTGAGCCACTATCATGCCTGTGTATTTCAGCTTGGGTGACAGAGCGAGACCCTGTCTCTTAAATAAATAAGTAAATGAATATATAAAATATAAAAAGGTATAATATATAAAAAACAGACAAATTAAACTTAACACTGCCATTATAAATGTGAAATTATGGCACTGAGTCAGGAAAATAGAATCTGGAGGCAGGAAACATAAAGTCAATTCACACTTCAGTTATAATATGAAATATTCTCTCCATAAGCTGTGCGCCATAAATGACTTTGTAACTTTTCTTCATTCTCTTCATTTATATAAGGCATAACCCAAGTAGAGGGTATTTAAACTCATAAAACCTCTAAGGCCTTTGAGTCCCTATGCTCAGGCCCACTCTCACACTGTGGAGTGTCCTTTCTTTTTCAATAAAACCCTTCATTCACTCATTGCTTTGTTTGTGTGTTTTGTCCAATTTTTTGCTCAAGTTGCCAACAACCTGGACACACTCCACCATTAACATATTTTGGCGAGCCTGCCTGGAGGAAGAGGTAAGCCCTAAGTTTAGGATTCATTTCTCTCCCTTATCTTTCTGCTCCATTCACTCACTCTCTCTCTCTCTCTGTTCCTTTCCTTGGGACCCCGGGAGGAGAGTGCCTAAACATGGAAGCAACTGCAGGTTTCTGGCCATGGCCAATAAAACTAAGGGGTTTCCATGTGGAGAAGCCTAACTGGCACCAACCAATTCGTTTAAGGAATCTGGATGTTTTTTTCATTTTTGTTTTCTCTCTCTTTCTTTTTCAGTCTTACAGTGGCTGTTTCCTAGTATCTCCTTGGAAATTAAGGGCAATTGGCTGGAGTCACTCCTAAGTATTGACCAAAGGCCTAGGAATGAATGGAAATAATTGCCCTGCTCTGAAGGGGTAAGGATTTTTTTTAATCTTTTCTTCAGGTAGTCCCTGATCCTATGTGCAAGTGGTGCAGCTTGGAGCAAACTCACACATTTCAGGCAACTTAAATCTTCTTTTAGTGTGATAAATTCTTCCCTTATTGTATTCAACTGGCTAAGGAACAAGAGACTCACATGGCATCCAATTCTCATTACAGTTCATGGATATTCTGTTAGATCTCATAGTATGCTTTGAATGGGAAACTTGCATGTGGTATGCACCCCTAAGGCCAGAGACATCTGGAGCTCTAAGATTGGATCCCACAGGAGGATACTCCATGGGTTCTGCAGACCTCAAACTCTCCAAAGAGTACCCTCTTGGAAGAGGTTCTGAAGTCTAGTATTAAAACCTCCTTAGAATTTTCTCTTGTAGTTGCAATGCTGCTTGATGCCAAAACTGTTTGGAATTTAAAGTTTACTGTCTAATTGGAAAGTAGGATGGTGTTGAATGTATTCAGGCTTTTGTTCAAAATAGGCGTTCTGGTTAACCTGTGATGCCCTCCTTTGGTACTGTTTGGCTCCACTGCTTCTTGGAGTCTGGGGAGGTTTAGCCTTTAAAAATCAAACTGCCATGGAGACTGCTTTGCCTGAAATTTTGTTTCGCAGCCTTCCTTGGATAATCTAATGGGGCAAGGTAAAACCAGCAAGCTTGTATTGCTATCTCAGGCTAACGTTCCAAGCTATTGGACCTTCATTTGTGTGTGTGTATACATGTCTAGATGTGTCTATTTGTATGTACACTTATTGTCTACTGAATTGGCTTATAAGTAAAAGAGTGCTCATATATTAAATAAATGGGTATAAGCAATTTTCAAGTTCACATGATTTAAAGTATAACTTTACTAAACAAGCTGACTTTAAAAGTATTGATGGAATAAAAATAGAAATGTCTTCAAAATTATTAGCATCCATTTTGTTTAAATTTTATATTTGTCTTTGCTAGATGTTTTAAAATGTCAATGTTAATTTCCAAGCTAGGCGTTACCTGGGGAGAGCCTGCCTCCCATTCTATTCAAAGTCTCACTGAGATGAATCCATGTCTGTTTGCTTCCTTTGGAAAGGCTAATCAGAAACTCAAAAGAATGCAGCGGTTTATCTCCCACCTGTGATCTAAAAGATCCCAAGCCCCTTCCTCACCTTGAGTTGTCCCCCCTTTCTGGACCACACCAAAGTTTGTTTTACATATATTGATAGATGTCTCATGTCTCCCTTATTAAAAGTAAAAATTAAGTACAGTGAATGAGATAAACACTTTAGATAAACTTTTTGTATAAATTAAAATCTTAAAATTATTTTTAATGCTCATTTAATATAGAGGTCATTTCCAATTAAGAAAGGTTGTAATATGGGGAAATATCTTTGTAAAATTTTTGAATTGTTCTTATCTACAAATGCTCATATGTAATAGTTCAGAATTTCTTGCTTTTTAGGGTCTCACTAAAGTTTTAGTTTACCAAGAATAAAAACATTACTTAACACATAATTCTGTGTACAAAATGTGTCAGAAAGGGTTGTCAGATACAGTAAGTTCTTCTTCAAAGGTTTAATTTTTAACTTCCTTGTGGTTTGTTCTTAAGGTCAATTTCCTTGTATTTTCCCACTCCAGTTATGCATCCCATAAACAACTTATCCCACCAATCCTCATCTCCTAATCACCCTTAGCTACCTGCTCCTTCCAGTTGAAACTAACCTCCCCACATTTTCTGTGCCCTAATCTGCCTGGACATGCCATGTACTACAATGTATAACCTCTCCCTTCCTGCCTAGTTCGCCCTATTCAATTTTAAACAATAGCCAATCAGGTGAGCTTAGATTGTGTGGTCCAACTCTAGCCAATGGGGACAGGACACAGAAGTAGGAACTAACTGTGTTAGGGATAAAAACCCCTTCCTTCCTTTGTTTGATGTTTTCTCATCTTGGCTGGGAGTGTGAGCAGCACCTTTCTGTAGAAGTAAATTTGCCTTGCTGAGAAATCTTTTGTTTGAGTGATCATTTTCTTTACAACTCTGAGCCCTTATTTCTAACAATTTGGGGGCCCATGCAGGATCCCATTCTCCTTCAGCAAAGGGTCTTTGATCATCTCTTGTGAGGAGATGCATCTCAATGCCTCATTGTGGTGTCCTGAGGGGTAAGAGATCAAGACCTACCTGGCGTGATGAATAAATCCAAACTCTCAGCAATGTAGGAAGAAAAGGCCTACAAATAGATAACACTGTGACCAGGTAACTCTTCACAGACCAAGAAAAGAAAAGCCACGGGGAAGGTGAAGTAATCCTTGGTCAGGACATCAAGAGACCTCCAGTAGGTGGGTTAAGCCTCTAGAGAAGGGAAGGAAGAAATCTGTACTATGAGGGATTGAGTTTCAGCAAGCCTCTAGAAAGGAGAAAGCAAGAAATACCTAATACAAGGGATTGAGCCTCAGCAGCCTTCAAAATAGGAAATACCTCAGGTAAAGTAGGAGATAAAAAAAGTCCAAAGGAATAGTAAAATTCCCCCTGACAGTCCCCTAGGCCTCATCATAAATTATTGGAGGGATAATGAAAGAACTAAATACAAGAATAAAAACAGCAAATGATAAAATATTGTTGTTTCCTTTGGACCAAATAACCTATCCTCAAACCCTCAGTTTTCTGGCAAAAGTTTCAGTCAAATGAGGATTGAATTTGCCAACTTTTAATAGAGTATGTCAGTTACAAGAGTTCCGTCTCCCAGGAGGAAATAGATTATGCCCTGTGTTGGTAGCAGGGACCCATCCTCCTTTATCCCCTAAAGGGTATAGGAGGAAAGCCAGAAACCAACTCCTCTGAAAGGAGTAAAGTCTCTACGTCTGAACAGCCCACTAACATCTAGGACCCAGTAGACCACCTGTCTCTGCCAAATCCCCTGCCCCAAGCAGGCACACAGGAATCTCCTCACTCAGTTCCTCCCTCATTTAATCCTTAATTAATGTCCCTTATTCCCCTTAGCCACATGCTTGAGCATGTGCCTCCCCTAGGAAAGCTCCAGCATGAGCTAGAACAATGTAAAAAGGATATTCGAAACTTCCCTTTCCCCTCCATCTCTAAGAAATCAGCTCCACTCTCTTCCCCTTAATTAAAGTGCCCCTTGGAAAAGGAGGCATAGGCTTCATAAATATCCCCTTAACCAGCTCAGAAGTCCAACATTTAAAGAAGGAACTCAAGCCATTATTAGATGACCCTTATGGGGTAGCAGATGAAACTGATCAATATTGGGGCCACAACTGTATACCTGAGCCAAGTTAATGTCCATCCTGGGCATCCTCTTTTCAGGGGAAGAAAGAAGCATGATCCACAGGGCTGCCTTAGTAGTCTGGGAATGTGAACATCCTCCTGGCCAAAACGTTCCTGAAGCAGATAAAAAATTCTTGGCCCAAGACCCCCAGTGGGACAATAACAATGCAGCTCACAGGAAATATATGAAAGATCTTAGGGAAATGATAATTAAATGGATTTATGAATGAGTTCCCTGGACCCAAAATCTTTCCCAAGTATCCAATATACAATGAGGGAAAGATGAAGTACCTATGGAATTCTTAGATAGACTAAAAGAACAAAGGAGAAAATATGCAAGCCTAGATTTGGACGATCCCCTAGGGCAAGGAATGTTAAAGCTTTATTTTGTTACTAATACCTGACCAAACATTTTCAAAAAAAAATTGCAAAAGCTAGAGAATTGGAAAAATAAACCCATAGGAGAACTTCTACGGGAAGCTCAAAAAATATATGTAAGAAGAGATGAGGAAAAGAAAAAGCAAAAAGCAAAAATTATGGTCTCTACGTTCCTACAGAGGGTCCCAGAAAATAGGGCCCATGGATACTACTCTCCATCACCTGGAGGCCCACATGCATCTAAGCAAAGTATCCAAGGGCCCAGGGCACATAAGAAATTTAATTCCCCACTTGCTTGGGCAAAGGGCATAAGGAGGTGGAGCCAGGGAATCCAAAAATAGTGAGGGCAAAAGAAAAAAATAAATGTTTCAAATGTGGAAGAGTAGGTTATTTAAGAGAGAATGTCATTCCACTTCCAGGCTTTGAAGAAGAATAGGGAGGTCAGAGGCTATGCTCTTTTTGTCTCAAGTCTCACCAAGAGCCCTTGATAAGTTTAGAGGTGAGACTTGAACATGAAGTTGTAACATTTTTAATAGATTCTAGAGCAGCTCATTCTTCTGTTTGTTTCCTTCCATCTAGCATGCTCTGCTCCTCAGACATAATTATTTGTCACAGGGGTAAAGGGAGAGATATTTAAAGCAAAAAATTTAGAAGACACAGAAGTCAGATACAGAAATGGATTTACTTACATTAAATTTCTACTAATCCCTGAAGCTAGACCTAACCTATTAGGGAGAGACTTAATGTTAAAATTGGATATAGCCCTACATGTTGGCCTAGAAGAATTTCTCACCTCATTAAATTTACTTACTATGGCAAGTGAAAAATATATTCATCCTGATGTCTGCTCAAGAGAAGGAAATTGAGGAAGACTTCAAGTCCCTTCAATGTCTGCAGCATCCTTTTGCAGACATGATGTGCTGAGACCAGGAACCCAGAATGATGGTAACTGATAGTGGTGCTAAAGCCTTAAGTTTTGGTCACACTCCCCCTCACCTAAGTGAGAACCTGACCAAAAAGGAGGAATTTTTTAAACAAAATTCTGCGAGAACATTGTGTTGGACTAGGCTTATGCACCAGGCTCCATCAAATCAAACCAAACCAAAATCTAGTCACTCATGCTAAGAATTTAAGGAAACACATGGTTCTAGATTGGACCAAGTTTTGTTTTTTTTCTCCTGCAAACATCTATAACAGAAATTTCTGACAGCATATGTATCCAGCCCCTGAAGTTCCCATCAAATATTTTAACCAAATTAATTTCCTGTCACCTAGAAACCGTGAGGCTTCAGCTGATCATGCAACAAAAGTTCCAGCCAGTTCCATGTGAAGACACCACCACTAGCCATCAAGAAGCTAGCTACCCTGCCTCCACTAGACAGAATAGGGTGAGAATTCTGTGCTCCTTAATAGGTAGAAACTATGCCCCATCCAGCATGAAGCAGTTACAGAAGAAAAGACCATCAGTTCCTCTGCCTCCCATAAAGACTTCGGGGGATCATATCTCTCAGGGGACATATGAGGCAGGAAAATAGGGTCTGGAGACAGGAAACAAAAGGCCAATGCACACTTCAGCTGTCACAGGAAATATCCTCTCCATAGAGTGTACACCATAAATGACTTGGTAACTTTACTTCATCTTCTTCATTTATACAGGGTATACCCTCTACCCAAGTAGAGGGTATTTAAACTCACAAAAACTGTGTAACAGGGCCTTTGAGCCCCTATGGTCAGGCCTGCTCCCTCACTGTGGAGTGTACTTTCCTTTTTATTTTTATTTATTATTATTTTGTTTTTATTTTTTAAGATGGAGTCTCATTCTGTTGCCCAAGCAGGAGTGCAATGGCATGATCTCAGCTCCTGACAACCTCTACTTCCCGGGTTTGAGCAATTCTCCTGCCTCAGCCTCCTGAGTAGCTGGGATTATAGGCACACATCACCGTGCCCTACTAATTTTTTTTATTTTTGTAGAGACTGGGTTTTGTCATGTTGGCCAGGATGATCTTGAACTCCTGACCTCAGGTGACTCACCCACCTTGGCCTCCCAAAGTGCTGGGATTACAGGAATGAGCCACTGTGCCTAGCCTGTACTTTCATTTTCAATAAAGCCCTTCATTTCTTCCTTGCTTTGTTTGTACATTTTGTCTAATTCTTTGTTCAAGATGCCAAGAACCTGGACACCTTTCACCATTAATAGCATTACACATAATACATCCTTTCTTTAAATCATTTTTAAAATGTCATTTTGAATATGTTATTATACTCTTGGGTACATCCTTCGTATTTCTACTTAGTAATACTTTACCTATTAAATATAAGTGTGATTGTTTATTTTATCTCTTCTGTCCCCAGATTATACTTTATAACATACCATGAGGAAATGCTCTTTGTTTGCAAATAAAGAATTTAAATCATAATATATACTAACAGCAAATGTATTTTTAGGGCTGCAAATTCAACCCATTTTACTCATTCCAAATATCACACAAAATAAATCTGTAGACATGCATATTGAAACAAAAATAGCAAGAAAATTGCTATAACATGAGGTGTTAGAAGCTGCTAAAAGAAAGATAAATAATAATTCAGATTTACTCAAATAGCAACAAAGCTTGGATATATCATCTTGCACAAGTGAGGATTCAAAAAAACTATAAAAATTTATTTGAACAATGTGATTAATAAAAACATAATGAGAGCATCTAAAGAAGTACTTTCTTTAATATTCAGAAATATTTTAAATAAAGAAAATTGGAGAAAAATGACATATTGATTTTTTCACATAAAAATAATTGTTTATTAAACTATATAGAATATTATGAAATTATCATATTGACTTTCTTTCAAAATAAATTGTCCCAAATCTCACTACATCAATCAATTAAATTTGTTTTCTGTATCTAACATCTGAACAAATATAATACATAAAAGAAAATTGCCCTTACCCAGGAACTGTCTCTGCCTTTGTCTTGGACTCCATCCTAAAAAAACAAACAAACAAAAAACAAACAAAAAAAACAACAGCGAAACCATTTTCCAGAAGCCAATTTATTCTTATATTGGGAATATATGATGCACAGCAAAATATTTTATAAGTAATCAAGGTATTAAGAAATGTACATTCAGATGTAACAAATATAACTACAATCTCTTAACTTGCCCTTTTTATACAGAAGAATGGATATTTTACTGCCTAAGAGAGGAGAAGTACTTAAACTTTACTAGACAACAACAAACAGACTATTTACTAATTGTGAATAAAAACACTTTAAATACTCACACTTTATAAACAGGCAAGATTAAAAAAAAGGTTAACATGTGACTTACTGACTTGATTTTCAGTCCAGTATGTCAGAAGGTTTGAAGTTGTCACTCTGTCCTAACAACAAGTAAAATGCTGAGCAAATGGAAAAATTAATACCTCTTCTTAAATCTGTCAGAAAAATAAAATCACAGGGTCAACCACTGCCCTCAAATCTGGAGACACCTATGGGTAAATTCAGAGAATCAAAACTTATAGGAGCAGAAATGTCCATGAAAACCAGTGCCAGAATAGGGAAACCAAACTATCAGATGAATTACTGGAGGCTCAATGTGGACAAAACTGAGAGTTAAAAACACCAAGAAGACTAGTCATTGAATGGTTCCATACTTGAGTTGATTTTTACCTCTTGGAGCTCTACTAGGTTCTCACCATGAATATCCAGAGAAAAATCCCTTTGGACTTCCATCAGGTTAAAGGGGTAAAGGAACCATTTTGAACACAAGTCATCCTGTTCTTCTTAATATGATCTGCCGTTACATAAAGTAATTTATCAGAGCCTGATTTGTTGGGGTTTTATCAGAACTTCCCTGACCTGGGAGAAGTGAAATGTCAAACCCCAACTCACTTTACCCATCCTGACATATTTAAGAGGTGGGGGATTGATGATATTGATAAACACTTGTGAAGTTCGCAGCCTAAAGGTACAGGATCACCAAAAGACTGAGACCTAATCGTAGGACTACAGATTGTTTCCCCATCTCCCACATCTTACTACCACATTACTAAAGGTCTATTGGTAATAGTTCCTTTTTCTCAGTAAATCATGCCTGGTTCTCAAAAAATTTAAAAAAACAAAAGACATACTAAAAGGCAAAAAAGCAGTTTGAAGAGAGAGAGCAAGCATCAGAAGTTTTTATGACAAGAATGTTAGAATTATCAGACCAAGAATTTAAGACAATTATGATTAAGATGCTAAGGATTCTAGTGGATAAAGTAGACAGCATGTAAGAACAGATGAAAAAAGTAAAGCAGAGAGAAGGAAATCCAAAGAAAACAAAAAGTAATGACAGGTAAAAAAAAAAACACTGAAGAAGAAATGAAGAAGGCCGTTGATTGTTTATTAGTAGACCAGACACGGCTAAGAAAAGAATCTGAGCTTGAGGATATCTCATAGAAACTTACAAAATTTGAAAAACAAAAAGAAAAGAGACTGGAAAAAAACACACAGAATATCTAACGATTGTAAGACAGCTATAAAAGATGTAGCATATGCATAATAAGAATACCAGAAAGAGAAGAAAAAGATCAGAAAAGAAATATTTGATGCAATAATGACTAAACATTTTCCCAAACTAATATCAGACACCAAACCACAGATCCAAGAAGCTCAGAGGACACCAAGCAGGATAAATGCCACAAGAAGTTATAGCTAGGTATATCATTGTCAAACTACAGAAAATCAAAAATTAAAAAAAAAAATTCTGAAAGAATCCTTTAGGAGAAAACACATTACCTATAATGGAGCACCAACAAGATTACATTCTAAGAAATCATGGAAACAAAGTTGAGAGAAGAACTCCATTCTCCTAAAATTTTATAACTTCCAAAATTACACTTCAAAAGTGTAGGAGAAATAGAATTTCTCAAACAAACATAAATTGAGAAAATTTGTTGCCAATAGACCTGCCTTGTCAAAAATATTAAAAGAAATTGTTTTTTAGAGAGTAGATGATACAGGTAAAAAGCTCAGATCTAAAAGAAGAAAGAAAAGGCAACAGAAAAAAAATAAGTGACAGTAAAGTGAACACTTTAATTTTTCTTATTTTTAATTGATAGAACAAATAACAGTTTGTTTAAAATAATAATGAATATGTTGAATTCCATTTACATTTTATATGTAGTGTATATCTCCGTGTGTGTGTGTGTGTGTGTGTGTGTGTGTGTGTGTGTGTGTGTATGAATGTTAAAAAAAAAAGTCATAGTAATGATATAAGGGACAGGAGAAGGGAATTAGGATTATTTTATTATTTTAAGGTACTCGCATGACCCATGAAGCAATATAGTGTTGTGTGAAAGTGGACTTGGTTATGTTGCAAATGTATATTGCAAATCTATCTAGGGCAATCACTAAAAAAATGTTTTAAAAATGTATACTATGGTAAAAAGGAAAGGAAAATAATAACATAGAAAATGCTCAATTAAAACTTTAATAAGCAAAAAAAAGTTCTATGTTTTGGAAGATAAAATAGGAAAAAAGAACAAGAGTGACAAATAGAAAAAATAAGTATTATATAGATCAATAATTATTTTGGACATCAATGGTCTAAATGCATCAATTAAAACAAATGTTGTCAGAATGGACCAAAAGCTAAACCCAACTACAAGTTGTCTACAAGAAACTCACTTTAAGTATAATGACAATACAGAGTAATAGAACATAGATGAAGAGATATATACTATGGTAACATGAATCAAAAGAAAGTAGAAATGGCTATATTAATTTTAGACAAGGTGGACTTAAGAGCAAGAAACTTTATCAGGGGTAAACAGGAGCATTACAAAATGATGAAGGTGTCAGTCCTTAATGTGTATGTGCCAAAACTTACATAAGCTGAAATAGACAATCTGAATAGGGATTTATCAATTACTGAAATTAAAAAATATATATTATTCCAAAACAGAAATCAGTGGTCTCAGAAATGTTCATTGGTGATATCTACCAAACTTTATGAAAGAAATGATCTTAATCCTCTAAGTTTCTTCCAGAATAAAGAAGCAGAGGGTATACTTCCAAATTCATTCAGTGTGGCCAGCATCGCCCTAATACCAAAATCAGAAAAGACATAACAAAAAAAACACATATCAATGTCTTTCATAAAAATAGAAATTCTCAGCACAATATTAACAAATTGGATGGAACAATGCATAAAAATAAATATACATTACCAAAATGTCCTTCAATAGGTGAATGAATAAATGATACATCTAGATAATGAAATATTATTCAGTACTAAAAAGAAATGAATTATCAAGCCCTAAAAGGGCACAATTAAAATTTAAATGTGTATTACTAGCCAAAAGAAGCCAATCTGAAAGCCTATCTATTGCAGATTTCAACCATTTAACATTCTAGATAAGACAAAATCATGGATATAGTAAAAAGATCAGTGTTTGCTAGGGTTCAATAGGGGAGGGAGAGATGAATGTGGTGAACACAGAGGATTTTTAGAGCATGTGAACTACTCTTCATAATATCATAATGGTGGATAAATGTCATACATTTGTCCAAATGCAGAGAATGTACAATGACAAAAGTGAACTCAAATGTAGAGGACACTTGACTGTAGGTGATGATATTTATGCACCACTCTGTGGGAGATGTTGATAATGAGGAAAGTTGCAAGTGTGGGAGACAAGGGGGCACATGAGAAATTTCTGTACTTTCCATTCAATTTTGCTGTAGAGCTAAAAGTAATCTAAAAATCAAATACATTAAAATAAAGAACCTTTGAAATAAAATTAATTCAATGCTACAAGGAAGAAAGGAAAAATTTGTCACTGATTGTGTTTAGTGGGCTTGTGGAAATTTGATGGAGGCTAAAATTTGAAGAACTATGTGAGAGTGGCAGCAAATGGACGTTTCGGTTGCAAGTTGGGGAATAAAAAGAAATAAATAGATTATGATTAAAAATATCTTCTTTATTTGCAGCCACATTTCAAACAAAATTTGATGGTTTCCTAGTCACTCAGGGAAAGAGTACAAACATGGATGCTCTCTTCATGCCATTCTTAATAATTTTTACTGCTGTTACCTTCCCACTCAATTCAAATTCAAAGAAGCATCCATATAATTTGCGCCCATTTATCAATAAAAATTTTCACTGATTCTGTGCTTTTTCATATATACCATTAGAAACCTATGATGATTGTTTTTAATTTTACAGTATTTAGTTTTCTTTCAAAAAGATATATATTATACCAAGCAGATGTAGATTAAGGCAAATCTAGTGTATATATTAAGTAATTAAAGGTGACAGAAAGACTTGAGTAGATACAATGATGAATTCTAATGAATACTAGAAAGGTATTTTCCATGCAATTATCATTGTTCATGATCCACAAATACTAGGTTTTCAGGTCAATGCTACAATGTGTCAGCTTTAATCATCACCACACAGCAGTGAAGAGCTGCAGATCTTGTTATGTGTATTTGTTGTTCTCTACAATTCAAATCAAAGTTAGAAAATAAATTTCTCGTTAGAAATAAGAATTCATTATTGATTGCACAAGATCATATCAAATAGATGTTTTTCTTATATTTCTATGAATATATAAAAATTTAGAAACCTTAGGAAAAAGCAAGCCTTTTCATCAATTTTTAAAACGCAAAATACTTTAAATGGTAAGAATTTAATATTTTAATTGAATTCATTCAAATAAACATGAGTGACTGTTATAAAAGTGTTGCCAAGAGAAAATTAATTTTCAAGATTGGAATTATCTAGCTCATAAATTAAGAATTAGGAAATTAAGTACTTAATATAAATCATATTCATGCAACCAGTATCTTTATATTGGTAATTTATTTTTTATTTGAGCTTCCAATTTCCTGAATAAGTAGTGTAGGGGCTGAGGGAAACCCTTTCCTTCACCCTCTGAAGGTTCAACAAAATCAACTGACAAAGATTAATAGAAGAAAAGGCATACAAAATATGTTTTAATATGCACAGCATGGGGCAATCACAGGAAAATGATTACCCAATAATCCAATGCAGTTGAAGAGCTTTTTTACCCTTCTTCATAGTGTAGGGCAAAGACAGGGAATATAGACAATTCTTTTGAGGGGCAATAAATCATTTTCAGGGGAAATGACTGAGCACAATGAACCATGGCCTAAGAATAAGTATCTCTGGGCTCCGTGGAAGGTGGCATCCCAGTCATGGGAGAGTGAAGGAAGGAAAGCATGTCAAGCAAACACTCCCTTTTAATACAGATGAAAATATATCAGATAATCTTGGAGCTGCCCTCAGAAAGAATTGGAAGCTTGTGGTGAGTCCATCTTTCCTAGGTTTTGAAAAGGGGGAGGAAGGCTCAAAGAACACCTGATTGCTTATTTCACTAATGTACCTTTTTTTCCTGCAGATGCAAATCTCCTACACAAAAGGCAGCTTTTCTGTGCAATTCCTCTCTGCAAGCCCTCTCAATAACAGTCGTGAAATATGTCAAATAAGTATTTTTGGTGAAATATCTTTGGTTTCCTTTAATTGGTTAATATAGCATGGAAGAGGAATTTATTTGATGAGAGCACAGTGTGTAGGAAAAGCAAGAAATTAAGCATTTTTTATGTTTTACGGCCTTAAGCTAAAATTACAGTATTTGAGGGTCATTTGAATCTGTTTTATTGTTTTCCATCTAAAGTTAATTGATTGCAGTGTGTGTGGATTAGAAGAAAAGCATCACTGCTGCTGGGTAACAAAACTCTGGTATGCGTGTCTTATTAATGATGGTTCATTAGTACAATGCTTAAACAAATACAATTATATTTTTGTGGATTAAATGGCACAATTCTATTAAAAGTAATTTTTATGTAAGTCTTATAGGCAGAAAGGTCTGCGAGAGACAAAGAGACAGAGAGACAGAGAGATAGAGGGACAGAGAGAAGAGGCGTGTAGCATCGCTGGGGTATTAACATTAGCAGACACTGTCAGAAGAGCGTTTGTGAACGTACGCAGACGACTGAGACAGCATCAGGTCTTAGGAGACTTTTGAAATTTGGCAAAGTTAAAGCACAAGTCGGCCTGGGCATGGAGGAAACAAGGGCTGGTTTGAAAGGTGTCACATGAAGAACCTTCTCTCCAACTATTTTTAGCTCAGTACGTGATAATCCATAGGTTACATTGTATCACACAGCCTTGCCCACCTTTCCCTGGTGCCAGCTCTGAATAGCAGATAGAATTGTAACTGGGACAAAAATGACTTGCTTTTGGAAGGAGTTCAGATCTTGTTTAGAATGTATAGGAATGGAACATGAAGCAAATATTCTCTCTTCTCAGTCTATAGCATACGGGCTCCCTGTGAGAAGACAAAATTTAGAACACTTACAGGTCACATCTCATTCTAGTGATAACTAGTTGGGGTTATGTCCTCCTTGTATTTGCGCTAAGACACTCAGTCAAAGTTTGGCTGTCTTTTTATTTTTAACTTTAGAAAGATATGAAGAAGGCTGGGAAAGGAAAGCATTTACTGTACTGAATAACTTGTGACAATGATTTTCATTCTAAATAGATTTTTTTAAAGGTAGTGTTATTCTTGGCCGTTACCTAGGATGCTTTTGAGAGTAAAATGCTTTCAATGCAATGTACTATTCATTATGATGATGTTCCTTTTTAAATGGATTTGGAACTTATTTGATCAGAAATAGGATAAAATTGAACCTGATAAATAAAGATTTTGCTGAAATTATAAAAAAGGAAGATTCATTGTCTCAGAGATTTTCAGGAAACACACAGGATACTGAAGAGGTAATATAATCATTTATAGTTTTACTCCTTGAAAACATCTTTACTTTGGAAATTCAATTTAAATAATTTATATTGACATAAAAAATATTATGAATGATATAATACTTGCAGCCAACATTATCTTCCTGATAATTGTAGATTAATGGAGTTTCCAAAATCAACTCCTTGAAAAGGTCATACAAACATAGACCAAGGTACTGTAAAATGTTTGACTTTTATTATACATTATTGATAAATCATTTTAAAAGGAAGAAAGGTTATTTCGGGCTTTCAGTACATTATTTCATTCCAACTCTTTTATTTGTGTGATTTAATTTTTTTCAGTCCTTGCTTTTTGACTTTTATTTTAAGAGGAAGTCT
Organism: Cheracebus regulus; assembly: GCA_963574635.1. Classification (NCBI taxonomy): domain Eukaryota; kingdom Metazoa; phylum Chordata; class Mammalia; order Primates; family Pitheciidae; genus Cheracebus; species Cheracebus regulus. The sequence goes on along the minus strand of CAUYQU010046045.1, from coordinate 53,423 downwards.
TTTTTGGGTTTTTTAAAAATGACTATTTTGCAAAGAACCATAGTTATGTCAGAGAGATGATCTCTTGCCATTGCAAGTGAGGTTGAATGATCTCCTTATGCAGAACCCTTTTTAAAATTATGCTCTATAACTCTAACATTTCAACTCACTTCAACTGATTTTTTTGAACTTTACAGATGTTTTATTTCATTCTTGGTCTTTCTAGTCCATGATATAGCTTTCCTTTGCATGTGGTGGAGAGGCGAGGGGGTGGGTGAATTATTTTATTTCACAATATTATTTTGTTTCACAAAATTCTAAGTGATAGTTAGCAATATTATCTTCTCGTAAGCTAAAACACCATGGTCGAATGATTTCTTTTTATTCCTTTCTTTGAAAGATGAATATTTTCCCTTTTTTGGAATATAAAATAGTTATCAGTAATCTGTTTTTATGAGGTAGGTTTATTTTGTAATGTGCTGCGGTAGTTTGTAATACTCAGACCCAGATGTCCTCCTGATATTAAAGAATTTTAAGTAAGGAAAGAACATACTCAAAGATGGTTTTCAGTTTGCCACCATTTTGTTCATCTTATAAGGTTTTTATTAAGAAGTATGCTACCTTGTTTATGCACTCTATCTTCAGGGCCCTCTACTATTCAGATGAGGCAGCTTCTTTAAATGTATTTCATATAGAGCAGAGAGTTTCTCCAAGAATTATCACCTTGATATAGAATACATTCACATTTGTTTTCTAAAGTAGGAAATGATTGGCTTAGATTTTCTATTTCATTTTTAAAAACCTTGGGCATAACATGGTACTTAGTTTGCCAAAGACAAATCTTTTTGAGAGATCTCACCATTCTTACCTGTCCTATTGTTTTTTCAGCCCAAATGCCATAGGATCTGTGACTTGCATGATTTTTCTTTTCTCCACTTCTGTCTTTTCAGAAGGTACAACTATATTTGTCAATACACTTTTGACAAATCATTTTCTTTCTCTTTCATTCAACTAAGCCTGACTGTTGATTACTGAAGAGTACATAATTTTTAAGTCAGAAGCAAATACTTAAGCACTTCAAACTCATTAAATAATTAATGTTTTCAACAACAGTAAAATCAGAGATAATTGCCCAGTATCTCTGCACAGTGAACCTTGCATACTTATTCTTGGAATCAAGGTCACTGCTTGCATTTGCTTATTCTACAGACATCAATGGCTATGTCATATGGCATTCAGCTTCTGTCCTCAGACTGGAAACAAGAAACAAAACATCGTTAAAAGTACTTTTTTTCAAAGCCTTGAAGTTCAATCAAAATCGTGCTTTTCAAATTACAAGTCTATTTCTATAGTTGAGCAGATACTAGTATTACAGAGAAGCAATTTAATGTACTACAAAACAATGTTAATGACTAATTCTCTACAAGAACAAAAATATTGCTCTTCTCAAAACACAAGCAAACACCAGTGACTTTCTAACAGAATTAATAAAATAATTGTGCGTATATGATTACAATTTCCATGTTTTAATTAATTAAAGTGATTTTTTTTTTCACTGCAAGCACAGGAGAAAAACACTAATATACAAGGACTGTGCTATTTTAACAAAAGAAATGAGGGGGCCTGGACTAATATAAAACAACTTATTATTGATTTTTGTAGCAATAGGAAATTTACAAGTCCTTATATTATAAATTTTCAGAATGAAATATTTGCTAATGTCTTAGGTTTAAGTATATAAATTATATAAGCTATATCGTTTTACCATAAGATACTGTCTTATAAAATTTATTCTAATATAAAAATATATTAGAAAATTAGCAAACCACACATTTATAGAGCAAGTTGACAAAATAATTTGTTGTCACTAAAATAAATGATGGTTTCATTATCAATTAATTACCATACTCAACTTGAAGTTTTGTGAGGTCCAATGGAAGGACCAAGGAAAATGTAGAAGAAAATTTGGAAATGATAAAATCATCACTCCTTATAAAATATATGAAATGACTTATTTCTTTCAGAGTATAATTATCATCCTAGGACTCATTCCACCAGAACTGTGAGCTAGTAATGTGTTATTAATTGAACTTTACTTGTTCTCCACTCAATTTTCAAAGCCTCTTAAGGTACTCAATATATATGTTTGGGTGATTATCATGATGATACCAACAAATAAAAAACTTTTTTGAGAGACTGAGTCCTGCATAGTAGTCATATTGTCTCTTGTGTATGATGTTCACCACAAACTTGGCCACTGGAAACAACACACGTGTATCGTCTTATACTTTCTGAGGGCCTTTAGTTCAGGCACAGATTAGCTGTTTCTTCTGCTTAGTGTTTTACAAAGCTGTAAAGCATCAGCCAGGGCTGGGATCTCATCTAGAGGCTCCGCTAGGGGAGCATCCAGTTCCCTACTCACATGGTTGATGGCTTCATTCAGTTCTTTGTGTGGAAGATTCCTGTCAGCTTGCTTCTTAAAAGACAGAAAGTGGAGAGACAGAGTCTCCAGACTGTGTCGGTTAGCAAAAGTCTCATATAATATAATAACAGGAAGAAAATTCTGTCACTTCTGTGGAATTTTACAGTTTTGAAGTGAGCCACAAGTCCTGCTTATATGAAAGTGTGGACATGAGCACATCATGGGGATCATGGGAGCCACCTTACAATCTGCCTGTCCAAATCGCCTTTTGTCTTCAATGGCCTCCCATTGAGAGCTTTACTTAAGTAAGCACTGATGAAAATGAAAGGAAGGTCTGTACGGAAGACTGTCACTGAGATTCCACCTTCTAGAATAACATTTAGAAACTGTCCTACTTTGAATGCATGAATTTCATTATTCATTGGCATATAATAGAAGAAAAGTCACATGCTTGAGTGAAAGGTTATCTTTTAGCAAGCAATCATAAAGTTGCAGGTGGAGAAATGAAATACAATTTTATTCAGATAGACTAAAGTTCAAACGTAAAATGAATCTTTCTCACATATGTGGAAGATGTGAAAAAGTAAAATAAAATATTATAAGTGATTCAGGAGTTTCATTGTTACCTAGTCTTTTAAACAGGCCCAACCAATTTTAACTGTTAACTTACAATACTTTCCTTTTATTGTAAAAGTATGACATATGTATTAGACATGCAATTTGATATGAAGAATAAATTTTAATAAAGAACAGGAAAAGGCAATGCATAAAATATTTCAAAATAAAAAATTATTACAAACCTATTTTCTAATTCTAAAATTAGACACAGACAAAGCCTTTCAGTTTCAAAAGCAATTATAACTTTTTATTCATATAAAATGTTTTTCATATTTAATTTAAAGAGTCACAACATGTGTTATATACTATGTTAGCTACTGAACAAAAAATCCACCTAGCTAAAATAATCTGGTTTACCTTCTAATTTTATTAACGTGTGTGTGTGTGTATATGTGTGTATATATATATATATATATATGACAACATGTAAGGTCCCTATTTAAAAAACATACAATCGTAATTTATTTTATATGTTCTGTTCTTTTACCTCCTAATAAGATCTTTTTAACTTTAAAATTATTATTAAATTTTTTATTTTGTTAAAGAAATAATTTAAAATGACAATTGAATTAGTTTATTCTTATAAACTTCAATTTATGTATACAATTAATAAAGATAACACACAAAAACTTTGTTGGATGATCATTAGTGTTGAAGAAGTTAGTATTGGCTTCTGATAAATGGTTCTCCAGATGTTGCCTATAACATGATCTTCATTAACATCTTGTCTTATTTTCTCCTTCTACCTTCCTCTTTCTTCTCTTATTCAAGGAATCTTATTGCTTGCTAACTCAGACTGCTTAGGTTTCCTTGAGGGTTTTACTTATTTTGTGAATGGCTGCTAATAGCCTCTCACCACTTAATGTTGCTCTCTTCCCAATCAATTCCAAGCTAGTCTACTATTGATTGGTGGCTTTGAGATGCTGCCCAGCTAACCAGTAAGGAAACCATAGTACTGGATAAAATACTTCCTATATAGAGAGAATGAGGAAGAGTTCAACATGGTATTCAACATGGTAACTTGGTGGAAAAAAGAAAATTCTTTTTTTTTTTTTTTTGAGACAGTGTCTTGCTCTGTTGCCCAGGCTGGAGTGCAGTGGAGCAATCTTGGCTCACTGCAACCTCTGCCTCCTGAGTTTAAGGGATTCTCCTGCCTCAGTCTCCCAAGTAGCTGGGATTACAGGTTCCCACCACCATGCCCGGCAAAGTTTTGTATTTTTAGTAGAGATGGGATTTCACTACGTTGGCTAGGCTGGTCTTGAACTCCTGACCTCAGATGATCCACCCACCTCTGCCTCTCAAAGTGCTGGGATTACAGGCATAAGCCACCGTGCCTGGTCTAATTTTTGTATTTTTACAGACTACTGGCAGGGTGCAGAACTCATGTTCAGGGATCCTATCGGGGATAACAGAAGCCAAGTCTTCTGCTCCATGCAGCAACAATGCATGTCCATTGCCGGGAGAGTAAAACCTTAACCCTGGAAGTGCCAGGAGAAGGCTCTGATAATCATGTTTTTACTAGGTTGATTTAAAGAAAAAAAAAAAGAAAAAAAAGAAGAAGAAAAAGCTTGTTCCAGGAGCATGGAATATCTTTCAGTACCTTTTAAGGAAAGTTAAATTCCCAGTGCCTGATTCATTAGAATAGCAGCAATGCCCCTTGAAAGGAGATAGTAAGAGAGTGAAAATAGACTTTCATTTCTCACCTTATCCCTCAGCTCCCACTCCCCATTTGGAAAGATGACAGAAATTTAAGCAAATATTTTCTCCTTCTTGGTGGAAATGTGAGGTAAAGGCAGTTAATATTTCTTTTCCTATAATAAAGTATTAATATTTCCCAGCATTTTGATACAAGGAAGTAAAAGCAATGCACCTTAGCAATGTCTTTGTAGACACAAGCCATCTAAACCTGAAACAAACCACTGAGAAGTAAATTAAACAAAACAAATCTAGCACTTTAAGCTCTCTTTTCTTCTCAGCCTTCTTTTTGGACACAGCTTTTATAACACCATGCCAAAATGTGTTTACTTTACTCACACTGCAAAAAAAAAAAAAAAAAAAAAAAAAAAAAAGGATGTTGATGGCTTCCATGGTATCTTTGCATGTTCTCAGCATGTGTCAGAGAACATAGACATGAACAGGGGTAAGCATTTGGAAATATAAATGTTGGTATTATGTATCTTTATAGTGTAGGAGCTTTATTTTCTTGTTCTGAATTAATTGATAGATTGATTTTTGCTTCATGGTGATGAATATACATGATTCTTACATCTATGTTAATGTCTCCCATTCATTAGGCAAGATAAACTCTATGACAGAGCCCCAATTCCAATAGTCCCCAACTTTGCCAGAATTCAAATTACTCAAGTTGATTGGTTTATACTACTGTGCATTGTCACCATAAATTCATTCAATAGGTATTAATTTGATACAACCATATTTTGTAACTGCTACATCATGTGACTTAATTTTATTTAATGTTAGTACCTGTTTATATTTCTGATGAAAAAATTTACAGATTCATAGATCATCCAAAAGAACCTAAGTGTATGGGTTTTTCACATTTTATTTTTATTTTTATTTTTCCTTTGATACTGAGTCTCTGTCGCCCAGGTTGGAGTGCAGTGGCTCAATCTTGGCTCACTGCAAACTCTGCCTCCCGGGTTCAAGAAATTCTCCCACCTCAGGCTCTCAAGTTGCTGCGATTGCAGGTACACACCATCACACTTGACTAACTTTTTTGTATTTTAGTAGAGACAGGGTTTTGTCATGTTGGTTAGGCTGGTCTTGAACCCCTCCCCTCAGGTGATCTGCCTGCCTCAGCCTCCCAAAGTGCTGAGATTACAAGAGTGAGCCACCGTGCCTTGCCGTAAATGTATGTTGTATATTCCTTAAAGAAAATTACATTTTAATTTTTAAAAATTGATAATATTTCAATTCATCTAAGAACAAAGGAGTAGGGTTTTATAAAAGACATGTCTCTTAAAATTTTGACTAAGAAAGTTATTAAAAGACTTTTTAAAAAAATGTTCTTTCCCTCAATGGGCAAATAAAAATATATTGATTACTCATTTATATAATTTTTTAAATTGAAGGCAGAAAACTTAATTAAGCATTTCAAAATGCATTAAATAGTTAACATTTTTCAACAAAGATAAAATCAGAGCTAATTACCAATATTTTGCTCAGTGAACTTTGTACCTTTACGCTAGAAATCAAGGCCATTGTTAAGATATGCTTATTCTGTAGACACTATTGATCATTTTATACAGAATTCAGCTTCTGTCCTCATTCAAGAAACTGATTATAAAAGATAATCAAAAGAATTAGTTTTATAATATGTTGTAATTACATTAACATACACTTAAGCCACCTGATAATTTAAAGGGAGGATATTCGTCAATTTAATTGCTTTGTATTCTATAACTATATTTTTGCTTTTAAATTCTGATGCTTTTTCCACTAACTAGAAATGTTGCTTTTGTTCAGAAGTCGCTGGACAATATAACAGGAGAGTAAACAGCAAACAGATATGAACAATTATATGCCCCAAATGGCACTGTGCCATTATTTAAGATGTTAAGATTTGATAGAAATTCTTAAAATTTGGGGTACTGAGGTTTATTCCATTTAAGAATGTCAATCAAATAATCTTCAGAAAAAAGAAAGTTACACATAAAGCTTTAGGACATAATTAAATTTTCTGAAAGCTCACCCACCCATCCAACCACTTACTCACTTTGACTTAGTGGCCATTGGCCCAGGCAAAGTGTTACTTTCGTCTCACCTTCTTAACTTCAATGATTATGCTCCTCTCTTAGGTGATACACCTTTGATTTAGTCTTTTATTTATTATTTAAAGCACTTGGTTCCAGTCATAATAAATGACAAGAAGCATGATTGCCATATGGGATAATTATTCTCAGATTTCTCAAGATACATCTGAGACTCTCCTCAAAATTTAAAGGCAATTTGTAATATCTGGAAATGCTATATTCTCAAGATCTCCAGCTCCAGAAAAAATAGTTGGAAGTTTTTCTTTATTTCATAAATGTTATTTTTCACGGGAGTATAATTCCCACCTCCTAATATCTAGCACACAGTTTAACTTCTGGAGATAAAAAAATAAAAGAAACAGATTATGATGTACATTTGTATGGCAGAATAGGCGTATGTGGGGGTATGTGTGTGAGGGCTTTTCAAAAAAATTTCAGGGAAGTTAAAGTGTGATATTGGAATCAAAATCTATATTGGAAGTAGTTGAGCACAATTCGAAGCTATAAAAAAATTAAAGCAGTGATACAGAAAACAATTCAGAAACATTCTGAGAGTAAAGAAAAAATGAAGCATTCAGTCGTAAAAGACTACACATCCTGTGATTCCACTTATGTGGCATGTCCAGAGGTGGTAAATTTACAGAAACAGAAAGTAAACTAATGGTTTCCTGGGGCTAGGAGTGGGGCTTAACACTTAATATGTGAGACATGTCTTATTGGGTGGATGAAAATATTCTAAATCTAATTTATGGTAATGATTATGCAACTTCTTAAATGCACTAAATATTATTACATTGTACACTTGAAATGAGTAAACTATATGATATGTAAAATGTCTCAAAATAATTTTTTTTAAAAGGAGAAAAACTGATAGACAAATTAAAGCAATAAAATAAATATGAAGGAAAGATAATTTTAATCTTACATTCTGTTCTGATATCCTATTTTTAATAAACAGGAGTAAAAGATCACAAATTCTAATTAATAAGAAAATAAGAAAACTGAACTGAAGGCAGACTTGTGAATGTAAAGTAGATGGATCATGAATACCTGGACAATAAGTTGGAAGTGCTTGAATAAAATGAAAAACAAAAAGGCTTATTAATGCGTCCATAGAAAACTAAGGGCAGGAATAACAATACTAGAAATCAGAGATGGAAATGTGTTCTTTTCCTCGAGTGTTGTGTTAGAAGACAATGGGTTTGTATTTTCCGAATTTAAAAAGAATAACTAATTGTTAAAAAATGACATGTCAAATCATTTTTCATATGTGAAAACAGTGTTTTCCTTTAAATATGCAAAGCTTCAGAAAAAAAAATAGCCATATATTTATCTACAAAACACTCCTCCAGATTTATCCTAATTTACCTGAAATGAAACCAAATTGAGATGTATAAATGAAAAACCACTTGAAAAAGAATTTTCAAGTCTTTCCTGAATTGGGAACAAAAACGTAGGAGTTGGTTGTTAGGTATATTCTGTCACACAAAGATGAAGTTTTATTCCCCATTGCTTCCTTTTACTTTTCTTATCATGTAGTCATTTTTTTTTTCATTTCTAGAAAATATTTTTTGTGCATCAGATATTTTGTCCTATTGCTTAATTAAATATTTGCCTGTTTTATAAATACTTAGAAGATTAAGACAATCCCTTTCTAATTTATAAAATAGCCAATTATTTTTACAGTAACTCATGCTAGAAGAATCACTAAACAAAATAGTTATGTCCCTTAGCATAAATAAATTGCATTGTGATGGCATTCTTTGTTGAAAAAACAGTTTAAATTGTGTTTTCTTGATACTTTAAAGTTTCAAGAAAGTGACTATGTTTTAAATGACTATTTTTTTACTAAATTGGAAAGACTAATAAATTTACCAAGAGTAACATTACCTGTTTTTGAAATAATGTAAATTGTAATCTAATATTGATAGTATTTTATTGTTATTTTAAAATAAAAAATAGCATTTTGAGCTTAATTCTAGTGAAATATTCATCTAAAAAGTATATAAGGAAGTATGTTAAAACATTAGACATAACTATATATGGTAAAGCTATAGATGTTTAAATGTTTTACATAATTTTTTATAACTCAAATGACCCACAATTAAAGTCATTACATTTAGCAAATTAAAGTAAAATATATCAAGTGTAATTCATATTTTAGGAAAAAAATGAAAAAAATTATTATAAGTATGCCATAAATGTTGCAAAGGGCATATTTAGACTAAATCTAATCAGACAGATAAGGTGCAAATAATTTTTAGTGTAAGTATATCCCATACAATGTTTGAAATCTAATAATGAAAATATTCATTGTTTACCTAAAAGGAAATTTAACTCAGTGTCCTGTATTTTATCTGCTAACCCTATCCATCACAAGAAAATATATTTCCTTTAATTAGAAAACTACTCTTTCCTTTTATGTACTGGCGTTCTGGATTTGGAAGAAAATGTACCAATGTAGTCCAGCTGTTTTCTCTTTAGGTTCCAAGTAGCATGTCATGCACATAATATCTTCTATAATTTTAAAAATCTTGATTGTAAAAGTAAAGATAAAAAAAATCTGCATCAAGAATATTAGAATATACATAAAACACACTGATGAACCAAGGTAATTCAGACTGCTAGGAACTATCTATCCCATTGTTAGTGGAAAGTATTCAGCACAACTGTTTTCTTCAATTTTGTCCTCTCTAAATCTTTCAGTCTTCTCTTTATTTAACTGATAATTTCCTGTTTGAATGAATAATTCTAACATATATATATATATAAGAAAAATCAAATGTATTATTACATAATTATAAAATATCTTTGGAGATAGGTTAGAAAAGTGTGCATTTTCTAACCTTTATTGCTATTAGTAGCTATAACATTTATTTTTATACAGTGACAGGAAACTAAATTTTGGGATCCCCAAACTCATTTAGCAAAAGAGAAAAGTCAAGCTGGGAACTGGGTCACACACATCTGCCTCCCCTTTTAGTTCCTAAATAAGATGGGTACAAGGTGAAAAGCTACATGCCTTCCTCACATTTTGCCGACAAGGAAATTGCTGGTGAGTTTTAATTTCTGTTGAAACTTCACTATGGCAATGCAAATTGGCAGCTTATCTTTACATGCTCGGTCACGCCTGCCAGACACAAATGTATATCTGATTGTTTCCATATCCTATTTGGTCTGTGTTATCTTGGATAAAACTCAAATTCCCTAGATATTTCACCTGCTCCTTTTGCTTATGTGAAAACTGTGTGCTTCTGAATATCCTACCCTTTCCTCTTTAAATTTGGAGCCCTCAAAATCATCTTCGGAGAAAGGCACAGACCTGTCTTCTGGGCGTGTTCTTAACTTTGGCAAATAAATCTCCTAAAATGATTGAGATGTGTCTTGTTTTCCTCAATTGATAATACATATGTATGCCTTACTCCCCAAACTTTTCCATGAACTATTTCAAAAACTGATTCATAAATATATATATTTTTACTGTAGAAAGTGTACATATCTAGGTGGTGATCATCTTAGATCTTCTTTATTAATTTAGCTCCTTCCCCTGTTTTGCCTGATTTTAACAGCTGGATTAGAGAAGTGTAATTAGCATCCTAGGGAGCAACAGAATTTTCTTAGTGTCATGGATATACCATGCCAGATTTCCAATGGTAAAACTTTGGCAATTACAATACAGCTAACTTCCTAATGGGAGAATGTTGTTAAAATAAATAAATAGATAAATAAAAAGTAAAGTCTTGAATGTCTGGCTGTTGGGCCAAAGCAATCCAAATTTGTGTACCCAGAAGACCTTCTTCTTGGATAAGCTGGAGGAGTTCTGATTGTCTCTCGCAAATGACTAGAGAATGCAATGCTTAATTCCACCTGAATCTCAAACAAAGTAAAAACTATCCTGGCTAGAAAAATTCCACAGATGCAAAGATATCTAAAAAACAAAATAAAATAAAGGCCATACAAACTCTCTAAAGTATAAAGAAGTCAATCAGATATAGCATAATGTTTTTAAATGAAAAGGAAAGATAAATTTCTAATTGATAAATGCAGCTAAAACTCATTTTGGAAGTTCTTATCTACTAGAATTTAAAAAGGTTTTTGTTGTTGTTTTAAAAAGTTAGATAAATTAACATGTATTAATACACATAATGTAAAAAAAAGTAATTTTCTCATTTTATTGCCAAGATAAGTTTAAATTTTATAATAAAGAACACTTCCTAACAAAATTTAGATAATAAAAGTTTCTTTTTCAACTGAGAAGGAATAACTAATAGAAATAACTCATAAAAAGGGCATGAACAGTACATATGGCTATATAATTTTGAGTTTCACTTTGTAAAAAATGAAAAAAGTTAAATTAAGACACGATTTTGTTAGCAGAGCATAGTATCAAAGTGTTGAAATCAAAAAGTTGTTATATTTCTGATTCTTTCATTTAGCTCCTAAAAGCGGCATGTCTCCTGTTTTTATTATATTAGCCTGGGTATGCATTATCTACTATTATTTGTACATTAAAAATATCAGGAAAACTGTATTTTATTATGAAGCTTAGGTTCTATTGTTTTTTCCTTTACTAAGGCATGCATTTAAATGAAAACTGGAGGGATCATAGACACTATTCCCCATTACAAAATACACAGAAGAGCAATTCTAAATGAAGGGTAGCTCACTAAATGTTTATCAGAAAACTCATCACAGAGCAAACAAATCTATGAAAACTAAATGTGAAATCGACTCTTTTTACCTCTCATGATATTCATAGGTAATCTTCATTGTAAACAAAGAAGGGAGGATGGCCTAATCTGAGAAGGTGCCTTTCAGAAAACAACTTTGCTGTGAAAACAGGAGTCATTCTTCAAAAGTCAGACTCTTCTGTCTTACAAATCTAGAAGCCACATGGTGTACAATTCTAATATGAAAATTACTGCTGAATTGTGTTATCCTTTTGGTGAAAAAATATCCATTGAATACTCCATAAGCTCTGACTTTGGGAGGGATAGAGGAAATCATTTCAAACTGTTCTTTGACCTGAATAAATTGCTGGCCATATAATTAAAATCATAATTTATAATCTGTCCAGGTATCCTTTTAATTTTTCCTTGACCCTGAAATCTCTGGACAGGCCAGAGAACAGTTTGTTTTGAGGCTTTTCATAATAATGTTTCTGTGTCTTTTAAATGAAAGTCTTCTCCCGTGCTTCGTGATAGACAGAATGGCCTTCACCTGCATATTAAAAAATGGGCATGTTGCCAGTCTAGGAAAGTTCTCTGAGAACTTTTACTCCATTATTATGGAATCTTGGAAACAGTGCCTGGCTACAGTAGAATGGACAGTGTCTTTCTAAGGAAAGAACAATCAATAAAGACTACTAAAAGGAAAAAGGCTAAGTACTGTAGGTTCTTAAATGAAAATTGATTTCCACCATTGACCATGGAACAAGCTCATCAGTAACATCGCATTTAGAGGCAATCTAATTGTTTCTTCTTAAGGTAGGATTTGAACTTGGATGGGAAGTATAAGAGGGAAATCAATCCTCTGTTATCACAGATACCTTAGTTACAGCATACTGATTCAAGAAAATGCAATTATTTAAGAGCCCATTGTAATCACTCAATGGATCGCCTCAGAAAATCAGCTGCATCCCCTAGAAACATATGGGTTTAATTTTTAATTCTTTCTATTCTCATGTAGGTATCTGATCACAAGAAACATCTTTAATCCCTCTCAGTTACACAATAAATGGCACACAAAAGGACATATATTAGTGCAAATTCAAAAGTAAAATAGGGAAATCATCCAAATTATGGGTACTGATGATTTGTCTCCACATATAAAGGACAACATGTTATTTACTTATCACTTAAACATAATAAGTGATGGGATTGACCATGATAAACCCCTGGTTTCATGGAGCTTCTATTCTATTTTACGTGTGAATGGGAAGGAGGAAGGTAAAGAAGTAGAAAATGAAGGAAGAAAATAATTTACAAAAGAAGTCAGTGGTGAGATCTGACCTTGAAATAGACGATTCCAGGGCAAAGGAATAGCAAGGGGAATTAAGATTTCTGTGGTCAAAGACAGAAAGAAGAAAATCCAGTGTAGTTGGGTCTGAGTAAGTGAGATTGGTAATATGATAGGATATGCAGCAACCAAAGTATGTTTGATCCTGGAGACCATGATAAGTCACATAGGTCTCATTGAAAGTAATATTGGAAGGCTTTGTATGGTTTTAGTGAGCGTAGGGAGATATTGATTTATTCTGTATAAAAACTCTTGCTGGCTGATCTATAAGAAATACACAGAAGAAGCATGAATAATGAGGCCTTTACACTAGTCCAGAAGAGAGATGACTATGGCTTTGACTATAGTGACACAAGATTTTGTTATAAGACTATTATGTTTTCTCTAGAATCTTTTTAAATTTTGCAATCTCAATCTGGGGCAGTGGGACCTAAAAAATAACTGAATGTTGCTTAATGACAAGAAAAGTAGAGAGGGTTCTGAATATACCCTCAGAGGGAAACAAGACACAGAATATCAAACACCCCACAGTAAGCCACAAAACCTTCCAGAAAATCTTGACCTCAGTCTTACATTTATTGAATTCTTTGTTGCCATACATTCAAGTTCTTGTAATTACAATAAAACTACCGTCTTATCTGTTTTTCATGTCATTCCCTTTTCCTTAAATTTCATCTAGGCACAGTTCATTTGTATTTCAATCCTACCATTGATATTTTCACTAGCTATTATTATCCTAGTCTCATTTTAGCACAGCAGAAAGAGCACTGACTTAAAAGCAGATGGATCCCAGTTCTGATCCATCTTACTGACTGCAGTGACCTTGGGAAGTTCTTAACTTTCACAGATTTTCATTTCCTATTCTGCAAAAGTAGAAATATACCGATGGTACGCTCTAGGTGTTTTATACATTTAAATTTAATCCACATAGAAATTATATGAGGTAGGTATTATTACTATTTCCATTTAATGGTTAAGAAAAACTGAAGTATACAGACATGGTAATTAACTCAGTAAAAGTTACCAACTACCGCTGAAGAGTCTGGATTTGAACACCATCTTCCTGATTACACATTGTATCTGTAATAGACTAATATATCATAGATGCTTAATGAAGAATAGTTACCTCTTTCATCTTTTTCTGCACAGCTTTCCCCATTTCAGAATATAGTAATTGTATCTTAAGTAATTATATCCCTCGGAATTATTCAATCTTTCAGTATCTTGGCCCAGACTGGTATCTCTCCTTCTCAATTTGTCATTTCCACCAAAATTCCTCAATAAAACTCACATTTATTATTAAGAAATAAACCTTTTTATTTCATTTCCCTCCATACCACTTTCACAGTCCTATAATCTGAGCTGGTAATGCTAATAGAATTTCAAATCTCTTGGATGATGTTTTCAAAAGAATAATATGTATGCAATACTTACCAGTTTCAGATAAAATGATAGAATTTTCTGTATTTGAAAGAGCAACATGTATAGTTGAGATTTTGTGAACACTCACTTCCATGTTATAGTAAATAATTTTTGATGGAAAGAAAAAACAAGAGAAAATATTACAAAATAACGTTATTAACCACACATCTGAATGGGAATTCATTTTCTCTGAAGTCAATGGTAGGTTCTTGTTCACAAACGCTAAATAGCTGAAAAGGACCTCAGAAACAAGTAGCAGATGTCATGTTGGTACTGAAAAGTGTTGGGGATAGCTCTAAAGATTTGAATTCAGTTTCAGAAGTAGTAATAATGATTATATAGACCTCCTCATATATGTGAATGATACAGACAGGAGACAGGGAAATATTGGGTAAAAGAGGGCTGTTCCCCTGCAAAGGCCTCACCTTCAAGCCTGGAGAACTGCGGCCCTGAGGACGGAACAGGCATTTCTGTCTCTCATCCAAAGGGTTGCCTTTTGGCCTGCCACTCCCCTATCCTGTACCCCTCTAATCCCTGAACCCCAGGATGTAGGAGCAGACGAGCATTGAACAGACAAGGACACAAGCAGAAGAATGACATAATAGCATGGCAAAGAAAGAGAAAAGGGAAGGAATGTCTGAACACAGGAATTCAGCTGGGGATGGATGGAAGGGAGTTTACACACTGGATGGCCAAACTCCAGAGGTCGATTTTCTTCCCACTGCATCCCCCTCCTCTCTCCCCATCCAACTTGCTGAGAGCCACCTCTACCTTGCATTCATCCTTCAAGCCATTGTGTGACTCAATTCTTCCAGGACTCTGAGCAAGCGCCTGGGATACAGAAAGCTGTCACACTGGCCCTCTGCCCTTGTGAAAAGGCAGAAGATGCATTGAGCTGGCTGTGGATGACAAGGTTAAGAGTGCATTTTAACACTGGGGCCACAGGCTCCCACCCCTAGACACTATTTGCGGCTGAAGCCCAAAGCATTCACCCAGCTCTTAGATCTACCCATTTGCAGTCTCCCCCGTCCCATCAGGGGTTTGAGCAGAGTCAGGGACTGAACGGGCAAGCCACAACCCTGTTGCACGTCCTGCCAAGGGGATCAGGAAACTCTCTGGTATCATAAACCTATAACATGCATGTCTGTAAACAAATATCTTAGTGTGACTCCTGGGTTTAAGATATTCATCATGATTTGGTTACACTAATTTTGAATATTCTTTAAGTATTATTATTTTACATTAGCCTTGAGAAGTAATAGTCATGGTGGTGGAAACTGTAGCATCATTAATGATAACAGTAGCCTATTTTAAAGAAACAGAAATTGAGAAAAAAATGATTAAATTACTTCAGAATATATAGCTAGAAATATCCAGATATATAAAGGATGTATCTGGATATATATGGATAATGAATTCACTGTTGTACACTCCATATCTCTGGATTTTAAAAGTAACATCAAATAAATTCAATTTTCATTAAAGCATGTAGAGATTTCAGAGGGACATTTATATCTCTGAAAAATGCTTTCTTGGTTTGGGTTATATATAATATTTAGAGTCTATTTTGGACACTGAACTCTTGTAAATAAACTGTTGTGCTTTATATACTTAAGTGAGATAAAGTTATTAAGAATAATAAATGTAAAGAGGAAATGTATCTAAATCAATCCCCTAAATGTTCAATTCCCATCTGTCTTTAATTAATTTCTAGATATTAAATGTTATTCCTGAGGCTGAAGCAGGTAGATTATATGAGCCCAGGAGTTCAAGTCCAATCTGGGCAACATGGTGAAACCATGTCTCTTAAAAACATACAAAAATTAGCCAGGTGTGGTGTTGCACACCTGTAGTCCCAGCTACTAGTGAGGCTGAGAGGGAAAGATTGCTTGAGCCTTGGAAGATCAAGGCTGCAGCGAGCAAGGTCCCTGCCTCGCACTGTAACCTGTGTCACAAAGTAACTCTTTCTTAAAAAAAGAAAAAAGTTATTCCCATTTTTTTGAGTAAGGAAACTGTGAGATCTATTAAGTCCGTGAAAGAACTATCAGCAAATGAACAAAATCACATCTGTTACTTTTCTTTCCCTGATCCATGATTAATATAACACACATCCCTATAAAATGTAAATTTGTGTTTTTGTCTCTAAATGTGTGTGTGTGTGTGTGTATACTCATAATGAGTACATGAATAATGTGTTGTGATATATGTGTATACATATTCATTCCTGATAAATTTAGGTTTACCAAAAATTTGTGATTTAAACACAAAAAATTAGACTAGCAACAAGAATAGAACTAAGAACAATGTTTATTGAGCAAGCCCAATGCCAAATGATGTACTAATTGTTTTATCTGTGTGATCATATATATTTCTAAAAAATCCCCTTAAACTCTCATTGAAACAAGTTGCCAGAATTGTAAACTGGAAATTAGAAAGATTAAATACCTTGTCGTAAGTCATGCAACTAGTAATTGTCAGAGTTTATATTTGGTTATATCTAGTATCTTTTTGACACAATTTATCCTTAGTAGTAGCTGAAACAGAAAAGATATTCATTAGCACTCACTATGGAGGAAACATTTTTCAGAAGTAACTTCTACCAGAGTATCTCATATTAACTATCAAATACTAACAGTAAGGTGATGACTTTGGGGCTCAGAAGCCTGATCTTAATAATCTTCTGGCATCTTGAAGAGGTGTAAGATCTGTATGCCATTACTGTTTAACTTTGATCCATTTTGCAGTTTTGTGATACTTGTTACTGTTTCTTCATTTCTATTGTGCTGTGATAGTATATTAAAAGCTCTTTCTACATTATCATTGTAAGTATTTACAACTCTTGAAATTAATACTTGGGTACCAAAACAGGAAATAATGATTGCCTGACAGCAGGCTCTTGGAATAATCATTAACTGATATTATAAATTATAAAACTGATATTAACTCATATTATAAATTTATAAATTAACTGATATTATAAATATAAAAACACTATTCAATATTTCCAAAATGCATTTTAACAGTAGAGTTTGATATAAGAAAAATAACAAAGGATAATTTTACCATTTATAAGACTCTCAAACCCTGTAAGATTAATGGAAGTCACGTGTTCTTTTTAGGTATCAGAGACAAGCAAGCAAAACAATCAAACTTTTATAACTAAAGTTTTAGAAAGTTTATGAAATTATGAAAGTGTTCTAGGGAAAGAAGATCATCTAGGTTCTAGGTTTTTTCCCAGTTATTATTATAGCAATAAGTTACTAAAAATTATGTGGTGTAAATGAAGTCTTAAATAATAGATATTAAAGATCTCTGAAACAGAACTAAAGGGGAGGAAATTCTGTATCTAAAAACTAATTTTTTAATCTTAATTTTATACAATTTAAGAATAACTTCTAATAATGCAGTTTTCATTAAAAAGTTAGCCTTTAACTGTACATAATGATCTTTATTATAGTGACTAAGGATTTAGTAAAATTGACAATAAAGCAAAATTTTAAGTGTTTTTTTTCCTATTATTCCCATTTGCAGTTGGTTTTGACATCTATATAAAACTTTCTGGCAATTAAAAAGCTTAATAGCTAATGTCTTGTTATATCATTAACATGATACCATGTTATACATATATTATATATATGATATGTATATCAAATATATATAATAAATATATATACACACACTATATATATATTTATTATATATATATTTGATATACATATGATATATATAATATATGTGTGTGTGTATATATATACATATATACACACACACACACCGAGGTATTATATATACTATATATATTTATTATATAAGTATATATTATACAATAATAAATATATATTATATATTCAATAAAATATACAATAAAATATAATATAATAATAAATGTATATTTATTATATAATACCAAGGTATTATATATATTATGTAATATACATATTACATAATATATATATATACACACACCAATATACCTTGGGTATATTGTTGTAGTACTTAACTTCAATTACATACTAGTTGACGTAACTACTACAACAATATAGCCAAGGTGTTGATTTACGTCCCAGTGTGGCCTCATATAACAAACTCTACTCGTGACCTCCATCAGTCATCTTAGCAGGATTCCTTTCTGATTCAAAGGATACGACAAAGACAAAGGAAGAAAGCAGGAATCTTTACGAAGCAGTCTATTATAAAAATGGTCTACTTCTTGGTTTTAGAAGTACAAGTTGTGCACAAAATAGCACGAATAATGCTAATGATGTTCTTGATTTCTGAAATCTAAGAAGACAGATTTTCAGACATCTTGAAATAATATAGAAACATACCATTTCAGCCCTAGCAAATCAGCAGGAAATACCACAACTTTCAAGGATCTGTAGTAAATATAAATCTGCTATGAAATTTCAGTATCTGTAATGTTTGATGTGGGAGATATCATATTGAAACAAGCATTTCTGTTTATGCAGCTGGTAGGGTGTATAGTATCTACCTACTGTAAAAATAATCTAACCATGATGGAACAGGATCCCAGCCAGAAGCACAGATAGGAGATCCTATCCTTGGGAAAGAGTAAATGCCAGAGCCCAAAAGAGCAACACTTACAGTTGGTCACTGTCAAAGATGGAAATGGTCAGGGTCATGATCCCTGCCTTGAATGTCTGCCAGTCCTTCTGCCATGATCCCAAGATTTGGCAGTCCAGCCAAAGGCATTCTCTCTGGCGAGCGTATCAATCACAAATCCCTACTTACTCTTCATCCTTGGTGATGTGAGCCAAAGAGAGGCAAGCCATATGTTGTTGCTAAGCTGAGCCCACCTTGTTAAGCTGAGCTCCACATGGTCTGTGCAAGTCTTGTCTCCAAACAGAAGACATTTCTAAGCCCAGAAAGAAGTCAAAGAGTATTTTCTCACCTGTGAAGTGGGGCCATTAGTAGGATCCAACCATACTGATGTGGTTTATTTTGTGTTTTTGAAAACTTTGTTGCCTTTTACGCACAGAAAATTTGTTTTCTTTAGGAGCACCTTGAGGTGTACATGCCGAGGAGAGAGAAACCTATCAGCTTTCCTCAGGGCAAAGTTTCTTAATCTGAAGGTAAACTTCAGTCATACCACATTGCATTGAAATTAAGTATCAAATATTGTGGTTCTATAAATATATGCTTTTACTTTTAGGAAAAAGCTAACATCAAATTTAAAGAGTCAGTGCCTCTGAAAAGATTTTTTTAAAAAACTTCTGGATTAGAAATCAGCTGCTGTATATGATTTAAAAAATTCTGAATGCCAAATGGGGTATATGGAGAAGCAATATTTGAAATATCTCTGAGTTTCTTATTTTATTTATTTCCATTGAAGTGTTATATATCATACCACATTTTTAAAAAAGAGATATGTATATTGTAAAACTACGTGAGCTTGTACTAATAATTTTTCATTTCTACATATGCATACACTTTTTGTCTTTATTTATTATGTTTTCTAATTCTGCTATTATTCTCAGTTAAATCCTTTGTCAGCTGTTAGTTGTATGGTAATTGAGTGACTCCAAAAGTCATGGTACTGTTCAGGTCTAGCCAGGCTAGAGACATAGGTTTCAAACAACCTCCTACTCAGTTGCTGAGAATCTTACCTAAATCTTTCTGGGGACATATATCAGATAGCACATGATAAAAGATCTGTAATGTGCATTCCTTTATCTGAAAAGACAGAAACAAAACATCTTTTTCTAGTCCTTCTAAGAACTTCATTTCAGGACTCCACACTGTGAACCCAAATTTAAAACTTCAAATACTGAACGTTACATACAACTTTTTCAGAAGAAATAAATATATGAATAATGCCTCAGTACCCAGTTTATGATCCATATATACTACATATATAATATATAAGCTATATCTATTTTATATACATTTATAAATTATATAAAAACTTGTTTATACTTATAAATTATTTATACATTTATGAATATATAAAATAAAAATTGTTAAATTTCGGTTTAGCACAATGATGATGCTGCAATACAATGAAAAAGAAGAATCTTTCAGCTTTTTCTTGAGCCTGTGAGAAATCAGTGTCACCCACAGGATTTAAAGGTCACAGCGTGTCTTCCGTGTTCCAGTGGAGGTTCTATGGAGATGCCAGAAGGGTCTGTACCTGAGGATAAGATCTTGGGCTCAGACTTTGCTAGATGTGGCATCAACTTGGAGACCCTGGAAGCAACCCAAAAAAGTGAATATTGTGACTCATCGCTGAGGAGAAGAACCAGAAAAGACAACAGAAACAACAACAACAAAAAGGCGGGGGTGATATCAGGGTAAGAATTCTTGGGAATAAAAAATAAAACACCAAGAAACAGAACATGAGCTAAATTAAGCTGTGGATCTCAGGCAATGAGCTGTACTTGTGTCTGAGGCTTATCCTGTGCTGAGTCCTGAGTGCTACTGGACTCACAGGAATACATGAACTGGCTGCAGCAGATTATTAGAAATGCATGCTACTTCATAAATTCAGTTAGTCCAAAATTCTCTAAATACATTTTATTTAACCTGAAGAATTTCTGTTTATACATTTGGGGACTTACATATTCCAGTTGGGCTTAATTTAAAAAAATATACAATAATCTGTATAAAAGCAAGCATTCAAGAATGAAGAAGTTTATATTTGATTGCTGTTTTTAATATGCAAGATAGTCCCTGTAACATTCAGTATAAATTTACTTATTAGAAACAATTATTTAACAAAAAACTTGGCAGACATAAATTAATGAATGTTCTGTTCTTCATCAGCCCAAGGTCTAATTATTGAGCCAAGCCTATGTTAAACATTTGCAGTAATACTACAATTTTTTTAACTTATTTCAGATTCATAAGGAAATATACAGAGAGAGTGCTTGAGAAATAAACTGTGTTGTATATCATATCTTAAATATGCCAAGCCTGAGTGATTTTAATTTGTTCACCTAGTAAGATTTTTGGAAGCTCAAATGTATTTTAAACAACCTGGTGATTGAGAAAATATATTTAATAGTGTGATTAAATATGAACCTTTCATCTATTAGAGTTTAGGCCAGTCCTGGCATCATGACACATATGTAAAAAAAAAATAAGATGATTAAATATACATATCATGTACCCTGAACAATTTTTTCTGTATCTCATTAAAATTCTGTCAAAATTTGTCATTATTTAAACACCATGTGGTAGTGATAGTCTGAGATGTCTTCAAAGAAAAATTAAAAATGGGCTTAACAGCATGTATCCATGAGGAAATTTACATCTCTTTGATTCAAGAAAGAAATACACAAATTAACAGAAAGGACTAAAAATTCCATAATTTAAATTATTTGTTACATCATGTGAAAAAAAAGTAAAAATTTGTTTATGTGGTCACAAATGATTTGTATATATTTTACATGGTCTGTCAATATGTTGGTAATATGTCTTTATAAAAGAAGGCAATAAAGAGGTGAATATCAATGGTGTCAAGCATTGCTCCTCTGCAATGAAAGGTATATATTTTTAACTTATGAAAGTTATGAAAGGTATATATCTTTAAACTTAATTCCAAAATAGCAGTTACCTACATCTAATACACATTATGAAAGCTATTTCAAAATTTCTCAGAGTAATCTAGATTCCAGTGACTTTCAATTCCTTTCCTTGAACATATTGATTCTGAATAGAAAAAATGATTTCATCAGTTAAATTTTTTAGTACTAATCATTAAAATAACACTAAATATTAGAAAAGAATAATTTATTCCTCAGTTATAGCAAGTTAGATTTTCTTACTTGGAATCTGTTTTTCAAATATTTAGATAAATATTTTAGTTCATAATTTTTAATGCAGAATTTTATGAAAATTACAAGACATCAAATTTAAAATGAATTATTGATTTCTAGTAATATGACTTGTACTCTAGAATGAAATATACAATGTACAATAGCTTAATAAAAGAACATTTTTACTTACATATTAATTTCAGCATTGGAAACTGTAATTTACTTTTGCACAAAATCAGATTACTGACAGATCACAATTTTTTAGGCAAAAGAAAGTCACTTTATAATGATATCCAATCTCATAAAATCAGACCTAAAATAGCAAAAAAACATTATCTATAGCTAACATATATGCCCGAATGCATATGATGTTCGGTTTTGGTAGTGATGCATTGGGGTTTACAAACCTGTTTATATATGAACTCCATTTTCTCCCTTTACCTACTCTTGAACAATAGTCAAACCTTATTTTTTCTATCAAAGAATACTTCCACTTTTGCTCAGATTCCATCCCTTACTTCATTTTCAAAGTCTTTTAAAATTCTTTCTGTGTTGTCTTTAAACCGTTTCTGAATTATTTCTATCAGTTTGAAACTATAATCTACCACCATCCTACATCACTCCCTGACCCTGTACCTGAGGATAAGATCTTGGGCTCAGTGTTTACTAAAATCAGCACGTAAGAATAAAACAGAAACAAAACAAATTCTTTCCTTGATCCAACTTCATCACCACCACCACTCCCATTCAATTCATCATTATCTGGCTTCTTTCTCTACTACAGTCAATATGAAAGACTTGTCAAGTTAAGTGGACATTTGCCTATTTCAGCTCACCCAGTCTTTCAGAAGTTATGATAAAGTAGTTAACTAATATCTTAAAAAAAAAAAAAAAAAATGTGTGAGGGTGGGGTCTGGAGAGGAGGGGCAATATCACTTACATGACTGTTCTTTCTTTTCCTTTTATTCTCTGGATTTCTCTTGGCCTCTTTTGCTAACCTCTCCTGTAAAAATCTTCCAGATATCTGGACCACTCAGGATACCAATTTGAGTTCTCTTCTTTGGTCTCTGAAGATTCTTACTAATGATGATGTCATACCTTCCCATGGATTTAAAGACTGCCTCTCTGCCTATATTTACCTAATTTATTTATCCATCTCAGAATCCTCCCCTTGAGTTTTTCTTTGCATGCCACTGTGATGTCTCCAAAGCAATCAATCATACTTCTGTTGATCTTATACACAAAATATGTCTTCCATCCACCCTCTGTTATTCACCTGACATTCATAATTTTAGTTCACATCTCTATCATCGTTTGCCTAGGCTCTAGCAGTAGCCTCCACATTTTCCCCATCTCTATTTATCTTACATCCCAATCCATGTTTCACTCACCTACAAAAGAGGCTTTAAAATATAAATTTTATCGTATTTATTTGCAGATAAAGTATTTCAGTAACTTCCCACAATAGTTAAAATCAAAACCAAATGCATCTACTCTGGTCTGAAAATAACCACATATTCTGGCTTCTGTCTCCCCTTCAAATTTTACATGTGACTACATTCATTTCTCATGCACTGTACTTATAGGAACCCGAATGGTCTGAGTTTGTGAAACAAGCCAAGTTACTTTCAACCTTAAGACCTTTGCAAATGGTGTGCACCATGTCTGAGATGTTCTTCTCCTTCAAATAGCTAGTATCTTTTAATTTATTTTTGTTACTGTTTAAATTTTATCTCTTTAAAAAGCTTGTTGAGTCCACTCTCTAAAATACCAGTCTTTTCTCTCAGCAAATATTCTCTTTCAAGGTTCTCATTTTTAAATTTTATTCAGTTATCTGATATCTGTTTTGCATTTTCATCCTTCACTAGGCTGTGAGCTTCATTTTACTTGAGACCAGGTCTATCCTATTGGCTATAAAAACCCAAGTTAACATGATAGAGCAAGCACACAATAACTATTGGTTAAAGAAACTAATGAATTATATTTGATACCCACATCCCCAATTAATTGGCAAGTACCACTATCTTATTTTAATGTTTTAATTACTTAAATAGCGAGAATACCTTGGCCACTTCAGAGTTGTCTGGGACAGATAGATATGCCCTTGGTAGTTTGGCTGGAAACAGGGAAGCCTGCCTTCCTCTCATGTATAGCTTTATGTATGAAGTGCTCTAGCATTGAATTAACTTTGGCATATGAACAGAGAACTTGTGAAGTGCAGCAACTGTGCTCATCCTATATTTTTCCCCTGCTAGTCAAGATCAAATTCTACTATACATTAGCTATTAAAAGCATTAAGAACATGAGAAGAACATGAATTAAACTTTGCAGCTCTGTGAAGAAAAGCTTCATGTGGCATTACTTGCTCTTTTTGAAAAGACAGATGAAGAGGAGGGGGAGAAGGAGAAGAGGAAAAAGTGAGAAGAGGGAGGAAAAGGAAGTGGAAAAAATGGAAATGAAGTTCATTGAACCTAGGTAATTCATACTTTACTCTTTTTAGACCATATTTTGGCTTTCCAATTCTAAGTAACATATAGTGTTATGAATTAAGGTAGATGAAATGTAAAAATTTGAACCAGCTGAAGAAGATATGTGGATCCTTGCAAGATGCTCATGCTTTCCAAAGAAAGAATTTAAGATCCATTATTTAGGACCTAGAATAGGCAGATGAAGGTATAGATATCTGTAATGCTCTATAAATTAAGCTACCTTTTCTTAATAATGCTCTTTCTTATTAGCATATTGGAATATTTAGTTTATTATAGAAATTTTAAAGACTGCAGTCACTAAAGATTTATGGATAAAAATCAATAAATGAATGAATATTTCATCAAATGGAAAGGGTCTTATTATAAAATATTCATATATATATATGAATTTATTAACCTAACTTTTAATGCAAGTAACATTGTAGAAAAAGCCAGAGACTTTACATTCATACTGTAAGATTAAATTTTATCACCTATAACATGGAGGTATAATTTTCTTCCTAAAATTGATGTGAAGGTAAATGAGATATGCAAAACTTAGTCTATAGTATTTGGTGCATAGTAGGTTGAATAAATATTATTTTTATTACACTTGAGTGTATTGTAAAACTTTACTTATTAGTACTAATTGTGGGAAAGACAAATGCAATAATGGAAATTTACCATTATGATTTCACAAAGTATGTCAGCTTCCTATGGTTGGAAGGGAAACATTAAATTTAAGGTTCAAATAATTCATATTTACTTATTTGGCCATAATTTTTTTTTCAACCAGGCAAAGGAAAGCAGTAGTAAAGAAGATTGGAAATGTCTTCCCAAATCTAGGAAGAACTCTATATCCCATGAAAATTGTTTATTAATAAAAAGACAATTCAGATTACTGAATAAAAGAGAAAGGGAAGTTGAAGGTCAGATTTCAGCCTTGAAAGTATGGGGCAAAGAGAGAGAAAGCAATTAAAAGTAAAAAGACTTTAACGAAATATGTATGTTTTTATTTTTAACTAAGAAACAACACTGTTGGTACAGTAACTAATGAAAGAAGGTTTCCAAGGTCCTGCTTCAAGATGTGTTGAATAAGTTTTTATGTGCAACAATTTTTATCAGTAAAACCTCTTGAAGCTTTCAGTGACTTAAAATTTGATGGAAACTAGATTAATATTTTTTAATTATAAGTTTATAACCTAAAACTTGATAGTTCATTGGTAAAGGGAGGCTTAACCTACTGACATCATAAAAGGCACTTTGTCTTTTCATTTTTCTGTCTCTCCTCTAAGTCTACCACAGACTCCATCAGTCTCAAAGATTGTTTCCTCCAAGGGTGTTAGGCAATTGCAAGCAGCTACCAGGGTACTTATCTCCTTGTCCATAACCGACAAGAAGAGGCCCTTTCCTGATAGCGCTTTCAGAAACTGATGAAAACTTCCAGACTTTCCCATCCAAGCCTCCTTGCATCAATTTGGTCTATACTGTCTTGTGACCTGAACTCTGGCCTGAAGGATGGGAAGTGTTTATGGGATAGTGATAAGAAGAAAATGATTTATAAGGACAGGTGGATATGCAAACAAAAGCTGGAGTATTGATAGAAGAGGAAAAGATAGGCACCAGGTACCCAAAATAACTTCAGTGTCTTCATGCTTTGTGTATTAAAAATTGTAAATATAGGGCTGGGCACGGTGGCTCATGCTTGTAATCCTAGCAATTTGGGAGGCTAAGGCTGGTGAATGACTTGAGGTCAGGAGTTCGAGACCAGCCTGGCCAACATGGTGAAACCCTTTCTCTATTAAAAATCCAAAAATTAGTCAGGTATGCTTGTGTATCCTGCAATCCCAGCTACTTGCGAGGCTGAGGTAGGAGAATCACTTGTACCTGGGAGGTGGAGTTTGCAATGAGCCATGATGGCACCACTGCTCTCCAGCCTGGACCACAGAGTGACTCCATCAAAAACAAAAACAAAAACAATTATAAAAATGAATAATAAATGAGTAAATGGTTAAAAGCTCACTCTTTATAAGCAAAGTGGATCAAAAAAAGTCATTGAGATGATAAGCATGGTAATTAGACTAAGAGGTATGTGATATAAAATTAATGAACCTTGGAGGTGAAGGATTAACCCATTCAAAGAACAACTACAACAAACATATATACACACACATAGGTACACACACTCACACAGTTATATGTTTATGACATGTGTTGTGTATATATGACACATGTATAAATAGGCTAATGCAAAACTGCAGTTTTTGTCATTACTTTTAATAGTAATCTAATAAATGTATATTTGTATATATACATATGTATTTTAATGTGTATATAAATCTCCTTGAATAAAAGCAGAAAAAATAGTTTACTGGTTTCAGATTTTTCTTTTCTTATCAAAAATGTTCTGAAATAACAAATGTTCTTATAGTGCCAGTTATTCATCAAAAGAGAAAAACATATATAAAATGTTAATGTTTCTTATTCATGTATATACTATTGTTATATATGTAAATTTTCATAAACTACATCAACTCAGCCAATAAGCATTTACTATATTCTTAGTGTGGTTTAGCCTATAAAATGAAAATATTTAAATTACTTGGAAAAATCATAAAAATATTGTTTTTAGCCATATAGGAAATGAAAATTTTCATATTTTATTAATTATGCTATTTTGTGTTACAAGTTTTATAAAAACTTGGTATGAATAGTTGTCATAATATAACTTTTATTTGGCTAGCTAAGGCATATAAACTTACTTTTTCTTAAGATTATACTTTATATTAGCAAACAACATTAACTAGAATATTTTAAGAAGAAAACAAATTTGTTTTAGATTTTTCTGTAGAGTTGTAGTTTTGAGTCAGCCAACTGTTGAGGTTTTAAGTGATTATGATTTTCATCATTTTAGTTTCTACATTCTACTAAAGCTTTTGAAGCAATTGATATGATGCTCCATAAAAACTCTGTCCTCTCCCAACATGACCAATCTCCTTTCAGTCCCATTTCTTATTTATTAACCATGTGTATCTGAATTAAAAATACTTTGTAGCTGGAAGTAGTGGTGCATGCCTGTAATTCCAGCTATTTGGGAGACTGAGGCAGGAGAATTGCTTGAACCTGGGAGGAGGACACTGCAGTGAGCCAACGTAGTGCCACTATACTCCAAACTGGGTGACAAGAGCAAGACTCCATCTCAAAAGAAAAAAAAGAAAACAAAGAAATACTTTAAATTTAAATTTGGACAGCAAACACTAGAGAGGTCTAAAGAAATGACTGGCCATACTTAAGCTTCTTCCTATGCTGTATGTTAGGTGATGATATAGTGTAGTGTCTACATTTGCAACTGCTTGTCTGGAACTTCTCTCACTTCTTGAAGGGTTACACTAGACTTCAGTAAAGTATAGAAAATTAAAATTGATTAAGGCAAAAAAGAATTTTTTGACAGTGAAGATGAGATCTTTTCTTGGAAATTAGTAAATATCTACATATATATATATATTATATATATATATATATATTTTCATCTTTTTTCAGGGGTTTGGAATACAATCATGATAATCCTTGTCTTTGCCAATTAACATTCTTGTGGAGGAAGTTACACAGTAAAAAATTAAATATAGAAATGAATTAATAGGCTGGGACCATTGGCCTGTAATCCCAGCACTTTGAGAGGCTGAAGTGGGAAGATTGTTTGAAGCTAGGAGTTTGAGACCAGTGTGGGAAACATAATGAGAACCTGTCTTATGAAATAACTTTTTAAAAAATTCACCAGATGAGGTGGCATGTGCCTGTAGTCCCAGCTACTCAGGAGGCTGAGACAGGAGGATTGCTTGGGTCCTGAAGTTGAAGGCTACAGTGAGCTATCATCACACCACTGCACTCCAGCCTTGGTGACAAAGCCAGACCCTGTCTCTAAAAACTAAAAATAAAAAAAGTTTAATTTAAAAATGAATTAATAATATGTTACATTAGAAGCTGGTAAGTGCTATAAAAAATTGTACAGCAGGTTAAGGTAATTCCAGAGTATCAGATTTGGAGGAGATAAGGTTGTTGTTCTAAATAGGGTACACAGTGTAGGCCACTTTGAGAATATAGCTATCCTTTGAGCAAATCCTGGAAGGAATTCAGGAGTTTAGCAATGCAAACATCTGTTGAAAGACAGCTATAGAAGGAAGAAACAGTCAGGACAAAGGCCCAAAGCTGAGCATTGGCCTGGTGTATTGAAAGAACATGAAGGTCTGTGATCCTGGAATGAAATAATGAGTGGAAGAATATTAGTGGGTGAATTGAGAGATAAAATAGTAACAGATCATGCCAGTTCCAGATTGTAGATAGTAGATTATTGTGGACTTTAGATTTTATTCTGAGTAAAAGTGGCAGGAATTTCAATAATTTAGGTAGAGAAGTGACATGATTTGAATAAACTGCCTTGTTGAAAATAGATTGGAAGTTGGAATGGGTTAGGGGCAAGGGAGAATCAGAATCAGACAAAACTGTTAGGAGATATTGCAGTGATCCAGAAGAGATAAATCTGTTATTCAAAACAGAGAATTAGCAGTGGAGGTGATTAAATGTGGTCAGCCTCTGGATATATTTCGTAAATAGAGACAACTGATTCCAACAGAAATTTTCTAATATTTGCATGTGGTATATGTTATAAAGAACAGTATCAGCACATCAGGAATGGTATCAAAGTTTTGGATCTGAGCAACTGGAAAACTAGATTCACAATAACTCAGTTGGGGGAGTAGGGAAGGATGTGTTGTAAGCAGTTCTTATTTTGCCAGTGAGAGTGGATTCAATCTTTTTTAGATATGTGTTGTTTGAGATGTCTTGTTGGACTTTTAGTTGACAAACACTTTTCATTCATAGTTGGAAGACCAATGATTCAGGTTAAGAGTAATAGCAATTATTTAGCACAAATCATGCCCAGCATTGGTTTAAGCTCATTACTTTTCAAAGAACACATTTCCATACTGTTTAAGATTTATTTTAATAAGGGTATTCAGTTTGATAATGTCTTATCCAAATTCCCTGAAGCAGAGGGTTGTAGATTTTGGAAATTATCAGAGTAGTACAATGTATACGCAGTTTTGGTGTAGGATCAAGGGCAGCATTTTACAATTGAGCATATCATCGGCAGTGAAACATACAAATATTCACAGTAGGAGAGACAAATAAAAAGTGTGCCTCCTATCAGTTTGGGTCAAGTGTCCTCAAAATGAGTTCAAGTCAAATCAGATTTTACTTCCAGATAAGTTATTTTAAACATACACACAAAGATTCTCAGCACTTTGGTTGTTAGAATTTCAGATGAAACCCCACAGAACCTACATTAACTCTGTAATTTTGGAATCATAAAAATAAAACATAAAGTTGATGCTGATAACCATCCTTTCATTACAGGTTAATTCTTTCTTTGGATTACAGTTCACAAGAGGTAATTTCCTTATGCCCCGTAAAAGCTTTTTGGTATTTTTAGATCATTTCTAGTATTTTATGATATATGTTCTTTGAATACATATTTATAAATATTATTTCTATAGCTTTTACCAAAAAAAGATAGTCTTATGCGGTCCAATGGCAGATACTAATATATCAATCCCCGCAGTAGACTTTATTATTGGCTAAGGCAAATAATGGCTCATTATCTTTATGAACAGATGAATGTGGAATAATGTTTATGCTACTTGAAATAAGGGCTACCAAATTATTTATCTAAGTGTTTGTCTATTCCCATAATAATATTAAAAATTAATTTTAGAATAGTTAAATTAGTAATCTTAAGTAATGGACCAAATAAATATGCCTTCTCACTTCAAAGAACACAAATGATTGACATAAAATATTAAACTCTTGCAGAATATTTTTTTGTTAAACTTCAAGCATTATATATCAATGTTTAACCATCAGCTACACTGAATTATCAGTAAAATAAAAAATGAACTATTTTTAATTATAGTGGATTATCATAGAGTAGTATTAGGCAGAATACTTTTACTGTCCTAAAAATCTTCTGTGTCCCATGCAGCTTTAAGAAAGAAGAAAATTGTGTTCTCTGCAGCATGGATGGAACTGGAGGCCATTATTGTAAGCAGATTAACTCAGGGACAGAAAACCAAACACCACATGGTCTCACCTGTGAGTGGCAGCTAAATACTGAGCACTAAGGGACATAGAGATGGCTACTAGACACTGGGGATGACCAGAGGTGGGAGGATGGAAGGGGAAATGTGTTGCAAGCCAAACTATTGGGTAATATTATGCTTACTATCTGGGTGATTAACTGTACCCCCAACCTCAGCATCATGCAATACACTTGTGTAACAAACCCACACATAAACTCCCTGAATCCTTAAATAAAAGTTAAAATTATTTTTAAAAATCTTTTGTATCCACTCTTTTTTTTTTCAATGCGTTACTATTGGGTTTTAAATGTTATATGGTGTAATTTATATTCTTTTAAGACTCCAAAGTTTTGTTTCACGTAAATAACCTCCTTTAGGCATATATATTTTTTTGGCTTTTAGATACTAAGGCATTATCCATCTATATCGCACAAATTTTAAAAATACCAGAAGTTGGCAAATGATTTAAAACAGAAAATATAGGAAATTACTAAAAGAGAATGATAACTATTATTTTATTAATTCGTTCCTTTTGTTATTTCCTAAAAATATATATATTATACAGTTTGTGCCAAGCACTCTTATGAGTACTAAAAAATGTGAATAATGCAGGTGAAATCCCTGTGCTTGGGGAGAAAAGGAAGACAATAGAATAAATAAACAAATAGTTAAATAAATATGTTGATGTATTATGACAAATATTACAACAACAACAAAAGTAATATGTAGAGGGAAAGTCAGAGAGGGATTTTATGAATTGAACGGTTAGAAAAGGTTCCTGAGCTGATGCCGTATTAGAACAGAGTTGAATCAAGTGAAGGATTAAGTCATGCATTTGTTTTAAGGAGTAGCATTCCAGATTGATGGCTGGAAAATCGCCAGGTCCCTAGGGAACTCTCTGGTTGGCATGTTTAAAAAGTGTTGAATAAAGACAGTGCTACGTGAGTGGAGTAGGCAGGCGGAAATGGAGTCCAAAATAAGAAAGAGAGGCCAAATAAGGCTGTGCTTTAATACTACTATGATTTTGGACTTTTTTCCTCAGAATGTAATGAAAATTCATTAGAGGATTAAGTAGGCATATGACAAAATCTGACTAACACTTTCTAAAATATCATTAGATTGTGTAGGGAATGGACAGAAATGAAAGCTGAAAGATGATTCCTTGGTAGGCTATTGCAGTAGTCTTAGTGAGAAGTGATAGTATCTTAGACAACAATGTTGTCTTGGAAGTTTAGTGAGAAGTGGCTTGCTTCGAAGTATAATTTGAAGATAGAATGAACAGCACTTGTGGAGGGATTTAGTAGGAGGTGTGAAGGAAAGACATAAAGGATAACTTCAAGTTTATAAGTGAGTTCATGATGTCGCTATTATTGAGATGAGGTTATTCAGGAAAGCTCACTTTTTCCAGATAGTTATAAAAGGAAGAGATTGTTTATATTTTTCTGCCAAGGTTATAGAAGATGAACCAATGCAATTGACATTAGCTTTCATGCAAACTCCTTCACAAGCTGATACTGTTCCGGAAAAAAACTTAATTGTCATAGAGAAATAATTTTGTCCTTGACAAATGGTTGAATGGTGTGTGTGTGTGTGTGTGTGTGTGTGTGTGTGTGTGTGTGTGTGTGTGTGTGTATTAGAAAGAGAAAGAGAATGCCTAGTACTAGACAACTTGCCTCAAATCTAAAAGTGATCCACAAGTGGCACATGAAAAAGTCAAGGGTCATATTTGCCAATTCTTGATGGGGAATTACTTAAAATGGGTACCTCCGTTGAGAGGATTTGTGTCTGTCTTGAATTTTATGAGTCTTGAGGTGCTAAAAACTTTACAGGACTGCTTGGAGACCTGAGGCATTTTTGTAGCAAGTTAAATAACTCGGATTTGAGAAAGTGTACTGCTGGAGACTGAGGGATGTGATCTTAGGGAGAGATCAATCCTTTTGAATGTGAATGGAGATTCCCAATAGGTTAGGGGAGATTGTATAAGGTGGAGGTTTGAAAAAAAAATAGGTTAAGATAGAAGAATGAGCTGAGGAAAGAGGATTTAGGATAAAAGATGTGACTATGATTAAAATTTATTTTATTTTTTACTATTATCTTTCAAAACTTAAAATATGTTACTGCACAGTTTTAACTATCCTCTTCTGATTTAATTATTTCTCCATTTCTATAGCCCTTCAGTAAATTCTGACACATATACAACACTGTGTGATTGTGTTGTGTTGTAAAAAAGGATAAGGGGCCAAGGGCCGGGAGACCTGCTCCACATTTACCTCCAATGTTTCCTGGTTCTCTGAGTGCATGAAAGCATTGTGATGAGGGTGACCGAGACTGAAACCTGCAACATCTCCCGTAGCAAACCTAACAGTGGCCCATGGCAGACGGGAGCTTAGAAAACACGACCAAAAATGGCACAAATCCAATGAGTGATTTATAGCAATTTAAGGGAGAGATACTGATACTGATATTGGAAAAATCCTCTCTGTGTTAGAATGGGAAAAGTGGACAGTAATTAATGAAGTAGTGATTTCACATAAAAGGAAGTATTTCCTTTAATTTAATTAAATTACCCAGCCAGGCACGGTGGTTCCCAGCTGTAATCTCAGCACTTAGGGAGGCCAAGGTGGGTGGATTGCAAAAGTCCAGGAGTTTGAGACTGGCCTGGGCAACATGGTAAAACCCGATCTCTATGAAAAATACAAAAAATTAGCTGGGTGTGGTCCCAGCTACTCCGGAGGCTGAAGCACTTGAGCCTGAAAGGCAGAAGTTGCAGTGAGCTGAGATCACACTACTGCACTCCAGCCTGGGTGAGACAGTGAGACTCCATCTCAAATAACATAACATAACATAACATAACATAACATAACATAACATAACATAACATAACATAATAAAGTAAGAATTAAATTACCCATTTAATATTTGTTAGTAACTTCATTTCAGTAGGATGTGGCAAAGTGTCACATAAACATCTACATTTTTCTTCAGCCAGTTTTCTATTTAAAAAGTAGGCTTACTTCTAAAACATCTCATGTACCTCATAAATATGTACACCTACTATGTACCCACAAAAATTAAAAAATAAAAAAAATAAGTAAGTATGGTTCTTCTACGATAGTTTCTGTGGATCACTCAAAGCATAAAGTAGTAGGAAAAGTAACAGAGAAATCTTAATCCTTTGACCAGAGCCCAAAAGCAGTTTATTTTACCAGTGAGAAAGCATTGAACATACTTGATCTTTAGGTACCAAGTGTGTTTTGTTTGGATAATGACAGAGATAAACATAGTGATAGATAAAAATGTTGTAATGTTAAAAAAAAACGTGAGTTGTTTAAACTTCCATTAATAAAAACTTACATTTTGTTATACTATAATTTATCTGTCTGCCAGAAGAAAGAAAAGCATTTGCAATTCTATTATAATTATCATTCAGGAACTTGAGTGAGTCCAGACATCTATTTTACAATTTTCATTTACTTTGTAGTATAAAAGATTATGAGTCAATCAAATAATTTGTGGGAATTAACACTTAATTTATAAGAAATGTCTAAAATTTTAAGGCTAAAATATTTCAAAACAGCAAATTATTATTAATAATACACTTAATATTATGAGATAAATATTGTTACATTTGTCAGATTTAAAAAAGTATGATTAGCCAGAATTATTAGAAGCATTTTATCAAACGATAATTTACACACAGCAAAACACCTACCTTTTAAGGGTACAATATGTATACCTATGTCACTCTAAGTAATTTTAGGATACAGTGTATTTCCATTATTTCTTTCCACTCAGTTCATATTCTATAACCCAGTTTCAGGCAACCAATTATCTGCTATCACTAAAAAAACTTATTTCCCTAGAGATTCAGAGGTATACATTATATAGAATGTATTCATTGGTGGCTAGGTTCTTCTCCTCAGCATATTTTTGAGATTTCTCCATATTTTTGTGTGTGCATCAATAGAATTAAGGAGATATATATATATATATAAAATTTAGATATATCACAATTTTTTAATCAATTCACTTCTTAATGGACATGGGTCACTTTCCATTTGGGCTTATTATAAATAAAACTGCTGTAAACATCCATCTACAAGTTATCATGTGGGGATATATTTACATTTCTTTGGGGTAAATTTCAAGATGTAAAAATGCTGGTTCATAAGGTAAGTATATACTTAACTTTGTAAGAATTGCCTAACTAATTTCTAAAGTAGTTGTACCATTTTGTATTCCAATTAATGATGATAGTTCCAATAGCTTCAACTCTTCATCAATATTTCTATTGTCAGTCTTTTCATGCTTAGTTATTTTAGGGGGATGGTATATGTACTTTATTGTTTTAAAGTGCAGCTGTAACTAATTAACATAGACTTAATTGCTTAAAACAACAAAAATTTATCATCTTATGATTCTATGAATTGGAAATCTGACCATTTTTTTTTAATCTTCGGCTAAGATAAAGATGTTGGCAGGGCTTTGTTCCTTTCTGGATTTGCATTTCTCTGATGTTCAATAATATTTTTATGTCTTTATTGGTCACTCATATATCTTCCTTATTGAGGTGTGTGTCTAAATCATTGAGCCCATTTTTCTGTTATGGAATTTGTTTTCTTATTTTGTCCTGTGAGAGTTCTTTATGTATTCTGTATACTAGTCTTTTATCTGACATGTGTATTGCAATTTTTTTTTAATCTGTGGCTTTTTTTTGTTGTTGTTAATGAATACTTTCAAAGAGTAGATGTTCTTAATTTTGATGATTTCCAATTGCACTAAGTATTTATGGTTGATAATCTTGGGGTCTAGACAAAGAAAATTGTTTTGTATATTTTAGTACTTCTACACCATATAAATGTCAGAACCAGATTGTCAATTTTTTTTGGGAAAAAAGCTTATAAGACTTTTATTTGAGAGTCAATGAATCTCTAGTACAATATTTAAAAATAAATAAACATACTAATAATATTGAGTCTTCTTGTAAAGGAACAACATATGTCTCTAAGTTATTTAGTTTTTTTAAAAAAAATTTTATTTAATATTTCATATACATCTTGATTCCTTTGTTACACTTATTGCTAAGTATTCAATCCTAAGTATTGATACTATTATAAGAGGCATTGCTCCTTTAATTTAATTTTCTAATAGTTTGTTGCTAGTATAAATAAACACAATTGACACTGGTATATGGGTACTTATACTCCAACATTTCTAAATTTGTTTATTAATTCAAGTAGATTTTTTGTAAATTTATTAAAATGTCTATCCACAGGATCACATTGTCTCCCTAGTTAAATGTTACTTCCTTTTCTTTAAGTTTGTATGTCTTTTAGTTATTTTCATAACTTGTTGCACTAGCTAAAATCTCAGAAGAGGTTGCCAAGATGGCTGACTAGAAGCAGCTAGTATGTGAGGCTCTCAAAGACAGGAACAGAAAGGGTAAATAAATAGAGTATCTTCAACTGAAACATCTGGGTACTCACACTGGGAATAATCAAAGAAATAACCCACAGAGAACAGAGAAAAGCAAAGCAGTATAATTGTCCACTTGGGAGTGCATAGAGCCAAGAAAACCTTCCCCATCAAGGAAGCACTGAGTAAATGTGTGACCCCAGGAACCCATGCTTCTCCCATGGATCTTTGCAACCTTTAGATCAGGAGATCCCCTCATAAATCCATTCCACCATGGCCTTCAGTCTGACACAATACTACATGGAGTGTCAGCAGAGTAGGTTCTCAGCCACACCTGGGGACCAGGGTAGCTGAGAACCTACCTTAGATACCCAGGCTTTCTGGGATTCTCCACAGAAAAAGAAACTATCAAGAGAGTAAACAGACAATATACAGAATGAGAGAAAATTTTTACAAACTATGCATCCAACAAAAGTCTATCCAGCATCTGTAAGGAACTTAAATTTATAAGAGTAAAACAAACAATCCCATTAAGAAGTGGGCAAAGTACATGAACACACACTTTTCAAAATAAAACACACAAATGCAATAAACAAGCATATGAAAAAAAGCTCATTACTTAGAGAAATGCGAATCAAAACCACAATGAGATGCCATCTCACACTAGTCAGAATGGCTGTAATGAAAAAGTCAAAAAATAACAGATGCTGGTGAGGTTGCGGAGAAAGGGAAATATGAATACACTCTCAATGGGGTGTAAATTAGTTCAACCATTGTTCAAAGTGCTAAAAGCAGAACTACCATTTGACCCAGCAATTCCATTACTGGGCATATACTCAGAGGAATATAAATCATTCCACCATAAAGACACATGCACACAAATGTTCATTGCAGCACTATTTACAACAGCAAAGACATGGAGTCAATCTAAATGCCCATCAGTGACAGACTGGCTAGAGAAAATGTGGTTCATATACATCATGGGATACAATGCAGCTGTAGAAAAAGAACAAGTTCATGTCTTGCAGGAACATGGATGGAGCTAGATGGTATTATCCTTAGCAAACTAGTGCAGGAACAGAAAACCAAATACAACATGTTCTCTCTTAAAAGTAGGAGCCAACTGATGAGAACTTATGAGGGCAATGAAGGAAACAACAGGCACTGGAGTGTTCTTGAGGGTGGAGTGTGGGAGGAGAAAGAGGAGCAAAAAAGTTAACTACTGGGTACTGGGCTTAGTACCTGGGTAATGAAATAATCAGTACAGGAAACCTCCTTGACACTAGTTTACCTATGTAACAAACCTTCACATATACCCCAAAACCTAAAATAAAAAATATCTGGCACAATGTTGAATAGAAATGGTAAGAGTAGACAACAACTTCTGTCCTCTTTCTGATCTTAGGTCAATATTAACTATAGGTTTTTAGTGTACAGTTTACATCAAGTTGTGAAAGCTCTTTTCTTTTTCTAGCACATTGATTTCTAAACTCATAAATAGGTGCTGAATTTTATTAAGTGGTTTTAGAATCTATTGAAAAGATAATAAAGGTTTGGTTATTTATTCTTTTAATGTTAAAAAATGCATTGGTTTATTGTTGGATGTTAGCATTAGTCTTGTATTTCTAAGTAAAAAAATTTGATCATAGTGTAATTCACTTTTAGGTATCATTTGAATCAATATATTAATATATTGCTAAAGATGTTTACATCAATGATTATGCAAGATATTATGTAATAAATTTTAAAACTATAATCAATTTCGTTCTGGTTTAGTTTAGTACAGTGTAATGATGTTCTCATAAAATGATTGGGGTATCCTTCTTCCTTTCTGAAAAAGCTTTGCATTGGTATTATTATTTTATCTTAAACATTTAAGAAAATCTACCAGTATTGCTATCTGAAGATTACATTTTCATTGTGAAAAGGTTTTATACTGTGAATTAAATTTATTTAGTTGGGGTAGGTATTCTCAAATTATGTATTTTTGAGTTACTTTTGGCATTTGTGGCTGTGTTTGTTTTATGTTACTGTTTTTAAAAAGTGCCATAAATTTAGTGGCATCAAGCAACACATTTTAATCTCACAGTTCAGTATGCCAGAAGTACTGGTTCAGTATAGTTCAATTGGCTACATTTTCTTAATATCCCACAAGGTCAAAATTAACGTGTCCTTTTTAGAGTATCTAAAGGTGAATATACTTCAAGTCCAATTGGGTTTCTTGCCAAATTCAGCTCCTTACTATTGTAAAGTTTAATTCCATGTTTCCTTGCTGTCAGTTGACTGTTGAGTGCTCATAAGTCCTAGAGGTTGTTACATTCCTTCTCATTCTTTTCACGTGGCATCCCTCTACCCTCAACAGCAATGGAAGGCTGAGTCCCTCATGCTTCCAATCTCTCAGAGCTCCTCTTGTGCCATCTTTCCATAACCCCAGCATGAAAACATGCTCTGATTTTAAGGGCTCGTGTGGTTAGATTGAAGCACAATGATCTGCATACTCTCCCTTATGGTTAATACTATTAGTTATATCTGTAAAGTCCCGTTAGCAACATAACATATTTACAGATTTCAGAGATTAGGGCATAAATACATTTGGAAAACATTCTGCCTACCACAACAGCTTTCAAATAATGTGTTCATTTTATCTAAGTTGTGTTATTTTATATAAAATTGCATATAATTTGCCCTTATAAATGTTATACTTCCTGTAGGGTCAGTGCTGATGTCCCCTGTTTAATTGTCAAAGGCAAGTTTTTGAGTTTGTGTTTATTTTTCTTAATGATCAATCTAGCCAAAGTTAGTCAATTACTTCGATCTTAAACAAATTGTTTGGTTTTATTGATTTTCTCTATTGTCTACTTTCAGTGTCTTTGATGTTTGCTCTTATATTGAGTATTTCACTCTTTTGACATTTTTCATCAATTCTACATACATTCTTTCTACATTAGGTTTGCATTATTCTCTTAAAGTGATGGCTTAGAGAATTTGATTTGGTTAATAATATTATTAAAGGCTTCTAAATTCTTGTTAATTTTCTATTTATTTTAGCAATTACTAAGATAGGCAATTTTAAACATCCAACTGTAATTGTGGATTTGTCTATTTCTTGTTTTCATTCTGTTACTTTTTACTTTCTGTATTTTGATATTCTGTTAAAGATTTTGTAGACATTTCAAATATGATATATTTTGGATGGATTTTCCTCTTCATGTTTTAAAATGTGTTCTTTATCCTTATAATATTCCTGAAGTCTACTTTTCTGATATTAATATAATCATTTCAATTATCTTAAGCTTAGCTATATGTTTTAATGGATGTTTTTATACTGATATAGTTTGGCTGTATCCCCACCAAAATCTCATCTTGAATTCCCACATGTTGTGGGAGCGACCTAGTGGGAGGTAATTGAATCATCGGGTCAGGTCTTTCCAGTGCTGTTCTAGTGACAGTGAGTAAGTCTCATGAGATCTGATGGTTTTAAAAATGGGAGTCTCCTGCACAAACTGTCTCTGCCTGTTGTTATCCATGTAAGACATGACACTCCTTTTTGCCTTCTACCATGATCATGAAGCTACCTCAGCCACATGGAACTGTTAGTCCATTAAACTTCTTTTTCTTCCCAGTCTTGCTTATGTCTTTATCAGCAGTGCAGAAACAGACTAATGCATATACATAGTTAAAACTTCTAATTTTTTTAACTTTTGTTTATTTTTCTGAAATAGAGTCTCACAACATTGCCCAGGCTGGATTGCAGTAGCATGATCTTGGCTCACAGCAATCTCTGCTTCCCAGGCTCAAGTTATCCTCCCACTTCTACCTCCAGAGTAGCTGGGACTACAGGTGTGCACCATCACACTGAACTAGTTTTTGTACTTTTGTGGAGATAGGGTTTTGCCATGTTGTTAAGGCAGGACTCAAACTCCTGGGCTCATATGGTCTGTCCACCTCAGCTTCTCAAAGTGCTGGAAATATAGACATGAGCCACCCATGACTGGCCAAGCTTTTTTTTTCTACTTTTAACCTCTCTATATATTTATATTTAATGTTAGTTTCTAATAAAATTTATTACAGGACCTCTTTTTGTTGGATAAGCTTTATATTGTACTGTATCAAGTAGATAAATCATGTTTATCCCTAAAAATGAAGTCTTTTGACATATTTGTGAACACTGAAAGATATGTTGTCAACTTAAAAAAATTGTCAGAAGTTCTTCAGTAATTATCAAAAACACAATTGTGAGCTAATTAATATGGTCAGATATTTTCAACATGTTAACTGCATTATGAAAAAGTATTGGGTTATATTGTGGTGAGAATTAGAATTTTTTTTCTGTTAGTTTATCTTATTTTTTAATATCTTTGCTTAGAAATTAGTTGTATGTATTTGTGTTCTTGTTTGATGTTTGTATTCCAATTAGAGTATATGCATTAAAGGACTGGCTATATTCTCCTTTATTCACTTCTGTATACCCAGTGTCTTCCATAGTACTTTGAACATAGCATGTGATCAATGAATAATTGTTTCATAATTGAAAAACCAATGTTAATCTTGCTTTTGCTACATTTTTAGGTAATGATACATATCATGGAATGGTTTTAAGTAGATAAATATTATAACAAAAGTAAAAGGATGGATTTTAAAAAGGGAAAAACAATATTTCATTTATCAAAAATTGTCTCATGTGATAATTATAGAAGCTACTTTTTCAGGAAGAAGTGTGGTTTCAACAATTCATACAAATTTAGGTAGAGTATTTTGGAGAACATAAGCACTATTAATGTAGTTACAAAAATGAGTACTGAAAAATTTGAGTAGGATATTCAGCAGATAAACAATATATTAAGGATATTCCTATTAGTAAAAATTAAATTATGGAAAACGAACTATATTAGTGACTCAGATGAGTATGAGGAAAGTTGATTTGTCTTAAAGAAAATTTAAGTTTTACTAAATATGTAATTTGTTGATTTTATTAAATAGAAGAGGTAACTCTGAAGAGCAATAGAAAAGAACAAAAGAGGTTTTAATAAACTGGAACATTGTTTCTGAAATAAAAGAAAATTAAGGGCTGAATAAATGAAATAACCAGGCCTAAATAACAAATGTATGTTCAAAGTGATAAAAACTAAGACATCTTCCAGAGTATAGGTCAAACAGCAAAAAATAAAATTACGAAAACATTTTTAAATGTAACGTATAGGTCATAAAATCTCTCCATGGGAATTTCACACATACAAACAAAATGAAAATAAAATAATCAAATAAATAAGATGATTTTATTTTGGTGCTTCATATCTAAAGTCTTTTGGTTGTTGCATTGCTGTCCCTTTTCTTATTCATGTGTGGAATTTCTCCATATGATACTAACCATTTTTCAGTTGCTTGTGTTTTAAATATCTTTTTTTAGTAATTATATCATGTGTATTTGTTGGTGTAACTGTGTTTTTAAATAAAAACACAGCAAATGAGCAAAATTTTAAGCAGATTTTTATGTAGCAAAATTTGTTAATATATATTTTTATAAAAATGCACTTTTCATACTTGTTGAAAATGAATTCTCTAATATTTTGCTGTCAAAAAAGTCTTGATTTTACATTTATTCTTGGAGAATATTTTTGTCAATGTAACACTCTAGGTTGACAGCCTCAAAAATTGCCAGTAACTGTCTTCTGGTATCCATTGTTTTTCATTAAAAGCAGTTTGTAATTCTTACTGTTTCTTGGTATAATTTTTAAGATTTTCTCTTTATTGTTAATTTTCAGCAAATATCATTTGACTGCGATTGCCCAGTCTTGTTTTTCTTATATTTATCCTCCTTGGAATTCTCTGAATTTATTGAATGTATAGGTCTTTTATTTATCCTAGAAATTCTCAACTTTGAATATTTTATTGTCTTTTTTTTCCTATTTTCTTTTTGGCCTCTATTATGCACATATTAGGTAGTTTAATATTGTTAAACTGTTCTTAAATACTCTGTTCCATTTTATTACTTAAAAAGAATCTTTATGTTTCTGTTTGAATAATTTCTGTTGACCTGTTGTCAAATAAAATGATGATTCTGTATATTTATTCTGTTATTAAGATTGCTAAAATAATTCTTAATCTTTAATGTCATGTTTTTTATTTCTGTTATTTCAATTTGTACTTTTTAATATGGTATGGGTCTCTCTGCTAAAATTCTTGATCTCCTCAGCCATATTGTTTACTTTTTGCTTAAATATTTTAGCACATTTATTATCACTGTTTTTATGGCCCTGCCTGATATTCAAACATTTGGAACAAAATATCTGTTTTTGGTTTTAGTAACTTTTGTCTATTGCCAATATGTCATGTTTACTTTCTTTGCTTAGTGTATCCTATTTTTTATTGAGTGTCAAACATTGTGTGTGCAAGAATAGAAGTGACTTACATATTTTTTTTACACCCAGAAAACAGGAGACTTTGCATCTGTCAGGCAATTCACATGAGGAGAATTCAATCAATCTAGATTGTTGCATGGCTGTTTTGGACTTCGATATTAACTTATTCTAGTAACATTCAGTAGTTATGCAGTCTTTTAATTCTTCTGCTTGGCCTTCAAACTTGAGAAAGGTGCCGGGTTCCCCCTTTAGTAAGAGTTAGAGCCCTGTGCACAGAGTAGGCAGGCTCTACGCACTTGTGCTCTAGTTGGTAAGTCTCTGTCAGCTCCCCTAGTCTATGAGCAGCAATAGGTAAATTTTTCTTGCACTTCGTCTAAGGCCTGAAATACAGAGAGGGTTATTCTCTATTTTCTTACTTTTCCTCCAGACTTAAACAGGCACTATGCCCCTCTATCTCTTTGGAAGAGTTTACTTTTGATATTCCTGTCCCCCTCAGTTGTACTTTACAACTGCTTTATGGTTTCCAGTGTAAAGTCTAAGATATGAACATGTTTTTCTCAGTTTTTATTTTCACCTTCAAACTTAACGCTGGAGCCATATGCCTGGAATGCTGAGGTTGCATTTCCTCTGTTTTCCTGACTTACCTTCCTACAAATTTCCCCTCATCATTCAAGAAAAGTCTACGAAAAAAGTAAGTGGTAAATACATACTTCCCTTGTGTCTGGGGTTCACAGGGATTTGAAACAATAAGCCCAGTTACTCCTCAGGGTGTAAGAATTAATTACAACATCAGGTTAGCACTTGTGACTTGCATCTATGGTGGTTTCCTCTTCTTTCCATGGATTTGGCAAAGGTGTTGCAATGTGGGGTCTGTCCCTCCTAGAAAGAGTTTGTCTCTTCTTGTAGTTTTGTTATTGCATTACTTAGTGAATGTTGCCCTCTGGGGCATTAAAATATTTATAATTTTGTAGATTTCATAATTCGTTCTAGTTAGGGAACTGTATTATTCTAC
Organism: Cheracebus regulus; assembly: GCA_963574635.1. NCBI lineage: Eukaryota > Metazoa > Chordata > Mammalia > Primates > Pitheciidae > Cheracebus > Cheracebus regulus. Next base: position 10,025 of record CAUYQU010046045.1, on the reverse strand, counting down.
TACTTTTCATGGCTTAAGTAGTGCACCTTCTTCATTATTGAGTACTGAATATTTTCCTTAAGATGTAGAAAATCTAGTTCTATTTAAAATAATGCTTTCTTAGTTATCCAGATTTTCTGTATTGCAGTTGCTCCCACTACCAGAGTATCTACTAAAATCTATGGATGGGAAATAAAGTCATCTTCATCTTTTAAAACAGAGTCCATAGATATTGCCTAAAATTGATTAAAGTGAAAAGGATATTACTTTTAATATTAGTCAGGGTAGTGGGTTTAACTGTCAGAAAAATTAAAACATCCAATGAGCAAAAATTTTCACTTCAGCGATATTCAATAAGGTAGTGAACTAACTTTCATTTTTAAGTTTTATCTCTTTGTTGTGTTTGATTTTTTAACATTATGTGCTATTCTTATCGTGAAAATATTTTATACAAACCTTATCTATAAGAACTAGTGTTTGTTTGGTTAGTGAGTCAAAAAGCTGTTAGTGAAACAAAGGTGCTCATAGGCTATTTGAAATTGATACTCACCTGGCATGCAATTAATGATGGCTTGTAGTCATGCCACATATGCAGATTATGAAACTGAATTCAATAGAGACAAAATTTCAGATATCAGAATTGTAAGTTAGAAATGAGGCAAGGTAGGGTCTAGGAATTTGCACAAGTAAGAAATGAACCCTGAATGTCCCAGTGCTGAAATCTGACTAGCAAAGAAAAAAAAATAGATAGATATCAGTAATCATCAAATAGGTCTATATAGTTTACTGAATGATCAGCCAGGGGAAATTTCAATTTGAAACAAGGACTTAGGTTGTGCCGTTTTAAGAAATCACTTATATCTGTCCCCAACATGAAATATGATGTTGTATAACCTGTCTGCATAATATAGGTTTTGGGCATCAATATATTTGAACAAACTGAAAAAAAATTAAACATTCTTGTTGTCAATTTGGCACTTCAGGATATTTTGCTAGCCATAAAATATACGAATTTTTTAATATATATGTAAAATATACCAATAATTATCAAGTTCTTTTTCCTTCAAATCTATATTAAAATTATTAAAGAGAATGTTATTGTAGACTTTTGTTAAAACATAAGATAAATTGTGTACTACCTTGCATTTGTACTTAGCTGTATCAGTTAAAGTAATTAATGAATAATTGATTTAATATTGACCTTTTCCATTAGTGATTTTAAAAGGTGCAATAAGATTATACAAGTAATTACTGTTTCAGTCTTTAAAATTACTAGCAAAATTAATCCATGGCAGATCCAATAGCTAAAAAATGAGAAATTAGTGCAGCTTCTATATGCTTTTGAAAATCACTACCTACACATTTCAATTAAAAGGCTGTTAAAAAAAGAAAAAAAAAAACAAGCACTGGATGTAACAAGTATTACATGAAATTGAACTATGTCAAATAATGTGCTATATAATAATTTCATTTCTAACATTTTAACACATACTAGAAATATAAATGATGTATACTAATTTGAGAGCTCTGACAGGGTGAGCAAATAATAAGAAATTGTAAGTCTCACAAAATGAGAATTTTATAATGTAATTTTTAGGTTCAAATAAAGTATAAGCAGTATCTAGTTTCATAATGTGTATGTTCATAATTGTAATAAAAGCTATTTGTTTGAAACATTAGACCCCACATAAATTGATTACAACCTAGGGACCCAAATTTTATGATTTGCTTGAATTATTATTCTATGGTTACTTCTGATGTTTTAAATGAATAATTGAATTATAAAATTTAGAGCTGGAAGCAATCTCAAAGTCACCTTTTCCAACGGTGCAGAAGCAATAGAAACAAATGGAATCAATCAGATGGCTATCTGTCTTGTCATTAAAAATTCCCCTTAAGAGAAATTTACTGATCTCCCTGGGTACATGCCTCTGAGGTTTGATTGGCCTGATTACCTCGACATTATGTCTGCTGCTTGACAAAAAATTTAATAATGTTAAAAATATCAAAAAGCCTTTGGAAATCTTAGGTTTCTTATTCAATCCTCTATACTCAATACAACATTGGAAATAAAAATGAGAGTTTTCTATTTTTTAAGGTGGTCTCCACTTTCATCCTTTGTCTCTCTTTGATTCTTTCCTTTGTATTCTGTCTCTTCCAAATTCCTTTCCAATTAGTCTTTCTTCTCTGGCTGTGTTTACAGTAAAGTTTTCCTAGTCCCCCAAACCTTTCCTCAACTCAAGATAACCTGTAAGATAGGTGTAGATAAGTCTAGACTTACTTATAATTGGGTTACTTACTTAGTTAAACTAAATCTAGATTCACGTACTTACTTATAGCTAAATAAGACTTAATTATAATTCTAGACTTATCTATACTGTTTAGTTGATAATACCTGTATTTGCTGTCTTATGCTAGAAATTCTATATCATTTCTCTTACTTTTTTACGTCTAATCTAATTCTTAACCCTTTCCTATTGGATCATTACTCCATTTATTAAACAATCATTCCTACTATGTCCCCAAATCATGACAGTTAGAAGATTGATGGAATACTCACAAGGTTTGGAAGTAGAAAAAAAATTCTTTGTTTTAGAGAGCATATTTTATTATTCTATTAAAAGTTCTCCTTTAGAGGTCATTGGTAATAGTAGAACTTTTAAATCTAGCAGCTTTAATATATATCTGACTTGGTCTTTCAGGAATATATGACCTAGTTGACTTTCTTGAGGATTTTTTCTACCTTAGTTTCCATGGGTATATATCTTTCAGGAAATGGAGGAACACATCACCACCCAGGAATTAGCCAAAAGCAAAGTAGCTAGTAGCAAACCAATTTCCTTATCTACACTGCTCTTGATGTCTAGATTCTGGCAAAATAACATCAAATGTTCCCTCTGGCTCTTGGCAACTGTGCTGCCTGACATGATAAGCTTGCCCCTTCAATCTCAGATCTTTTCCTTTTTACTTCTTTATACTTCTATAATAGTTAAAAATTAGTTGACCAAGCTTTAACTTACCTTTCATTTTTTGTTCTCTTTATTTTAAAATATATTATAGATTGTTAAAGAATTATCTTTCTATGGTATATAAATTATCACATCATACACTTGCTCAATTTTTTCATACTTTCTTAATGCTGAGACCTAGTATCTAAAAATGCAGCATTCTTCCCTTTCTAATTCAAAATTACTTATTTTTAGGTTCTCCTTCCAACTCCAATAGAGAGCATGTTTGTGTGCATGATTAAATATGTACATGTAGACACAACCATACACATGAGCAAAAGCTCAATGAAGAGAAGGACTTAATTTTGTTCACTGTTCTGCCCTCAAGGATGTAGCACCATTCTTGGCATACGTATTAGTTTGTTTTCACATTACTATAATTATATTACCTGAGACAGGGTAATTTATAAACAAAAGAGGTTTAATTGACTCAAAGTTCTACATATCTTGGGAGGCCTCAGGAAACTTACAATCATGATGAAAGGTGAAGAAGAAGCAAGCACCTTCTTCACAAGGTGGCAGGAGAGAGAGAGAGAGAGCTGGTGCGGAACTGCCAAACACTTTTAAACCATCAGATCTTGTGAGAACTCACTCTCACTATTGTGAGAACACCACGGAGGAAATTGCCCCCATAATCCAATTACTTGTATCAGGAACTTCGCCAATGTGTGGGAATTACAATTTCAGATGAGAATTGGGTAAGGACACAGAGTCAAACCTTACCCAATACTTTCAGCATGTATTAAATGACAAATAAATATATTTTGGAACATGAATACATAAATGAGGCCAGGCATGGTGGCTCACGTCTGTAATCATGCCCATCTCCAGATCTTTGAATAAAGTTAATATTTTGGAATACGCTGTGGTTTGCATATCTTCTAGAATACCACTGTGTACTCTTGTTGCTGTACATGTAGGTCTAACAAGAAGCAAAGTTCTAGTTTCCTTCATTTGCTGAAAAGAAAATTGGGTACAAGAGCATTTGGACAGTATTTTCAATATTTCATTCAATGACATTATGTATTTTGCTTCTGCCTGACATATTTTGCCTCCTCTTTTCTGTGAAGTATAGTTGTGATTCTATTAGCATTTTGAGTTTCAGCTCAAATGCTCTCATTTATTCATCTCCTTACATAACCCCTGTGGAATTTTGTTTGCTTGTGTTGTAGGATGACGAGTGGCTGGAGTTGCAGAGGACATTTTTCCCCCTGAATCATCACTTGTTAGACATGTTAGTATTTTAAACAGACATGATATCTTCACTATTATATCCCTCATCTGTAAAATCAGAATATTTTCTTTCCAATACAATAATGAATACAGGTGTTCTTGTTTTCTACTATGTGTGTACGATTTGGGGAGCAGAGAAAGTAAAGTGTGGCATGCGATTGCCAGGTTATTGTCAGAAAATATATCTTCAAAATTCTCCCAAACTGTGATAAACAGCATGGATGGTGGGTTGTCCAAAGCATATGCCAGATTTCCATGGCATTAAATGCAAAAATTCATGAAAATGCATTTTGTATATGAAGACCTTTCTTTAGGCAATAGCACACATTCTCAGGACTTCTCTTTGTCATTAATAATGATGTATCAGTGGAAAAGTCTGAGGAGCAGTGTCTCAAGAGCTGAAATTATATCAGACAAATGTGAATTTAAACTACATTTTTAAACTGAATTGTACCTTGATATCATCTCAAGAGTGTCTGCAGAAAAGGATGAAAAAACTCCTTTATTGTGTGCCCTAGAGGCTCTGATAGGAGTTACCATTCCATGACTTTCTATAATGTTTCACTTATATATAACAATAGAATAAATTTCTTTTAAGCCTATATTTGAAGAACAAGCTGTCAATTCAGCAACTTATTTTTTAAGGACTTTGTGCACATCAAAGATGTGAAGGTCATTCTAAAATGAGGAAAACAGCTTCAAGTTTTTGCCTGCATGGTCAGTATATCAGCTCTGCTGTCCAGATAGGCATTTGGTCATGTCTGTGTATATGTGCTTTGTGGTATAATGTTAGGGATTATATAATTGCTGATGTATCTTAATACTCTACATTGGAAATTTCACTCGAGAGTAAAGAGTATGTGAGATATAAATATTTCATGTGTATATAATTGTGTACTATTATACTACAATATATAATGTTAAATATTAGTATATAATGATCTAAATATTACTAGCAAATGATGAAAGTTTACCAATAATGATGATGGTAAAATTACTTTGCACTTGGATTTACTATGTAAAAATATTTTAATTGAATCTCTTAAGTTAATATGTTCTCATTTTTTCAAAAAAATAAGTGAAGTGATTCAGAAATACTCTTTTGCAGTGCTGATTTACAAAGAGAAACTGAGAAGCAAGTAAGGGAGTATGAATAACGAAAACAGACAAGGAGTGAAATTGTGAAAGCAGAGAAGAATATTCTCTCACATCTATTTTTTATTGTTAAACATTAGGTTTTTTTTTTTAACTATTTCTGTAAGCTCTATCTTTTTCTGCAAGCACTGCAATTTATTTTTCTAAATTTTCATGGTATGTTTATTAACCAAGTTAAGTTCTAGAGATTGATGAAGCAATTGAAAGCTTAAGACTTTTGTGCTACAAACATTAAACTGCAATTAAATTTTTACATTAGATTAATACAAATACAGTGCTGCTTACCTATGTCTAATTCCTGGGCATCTCTTCAAGTGGTTCTGTGAGATACTAACTCAATGAGGTCATGAATGTGATCTATATGTGTGTGTGGGTGTCTGAGCAAATATATACACACACAAATATGCATCTCTCTCCATATATGTACGTATTCATGAGTATTAATATATATGTTGCAGCATTTATCTTTTTAAAAATATGATCTTCTTCTTTAAATATCAAAGCCTGTGAGAAGGATTCTTCTTACCTTATCTACTATAGCATATCATATACCTTCAAGTCAGCTCCCAAGTAATATTTTTCCACTGTAAATAAATAGAAACAAAATCTAAACACTACATGAATAAAGACGTAGTAACTATAGGTTTTTAAAGTTATTTTACCTTAGATTGGAAGGCCCTTAAGGACATGATTACCGCTACAGGAAGATGCTTATTCAAAAATATATTATTCTTTTTCAAATGCCCCATATTATCTTTCCCAATGCTATTTTAAAGATGATTTGATATTAAAAATTGTTTAACTGAGAAAAAAATTACTTTTACTGAAAAAAAAATGAAGCATAAAGCAGAACAAAAAGAAGAGAAAGAGGGAGGAAGGGAAGGGAAAGGAAGGAAGGAAGGAGGGAGGGAGGGAGAGAAGAAAAGAAGGGAGGGAGGGAGAAAGGAAGGAAGGAAGGAAGGAAGGAAAGAGGGAAGGAAAGAGGGAGGGAGGGAAGAAAAGAAGGGAGGGAGGGAGGGAGGAAGGAAGGAAGGGAGGAAGGAAGGAAAGGAGAAAGGAAGGGGAGGAAGAGAAGAGAAGAGATAACAATTTGATGCCTGGGTATTGAAGAAAGGGAGAAGAAAAGAAGGGGAAAGAGGAAGAAAGAGAAGAAAACTGAAATAACCATTAATCTCCTATCCACAAATAACTACATTTTGTTCTAACTCTTTATAAAATATATTCTTATTTTTCATTATAAGGTATATCCATTACCTTTAACCAGTTTTTATTTTTACTCCTTTTTTCATGAAGGTAAGTATTCTCAAACATGGGATTATTAATGGCTTCATGGTATTGCACTGTATGCATATATACAATTATATATAATTTTTGCCAGATATTTAACTTATATCTTTGTTGAAATCTTTGGTAATGTACAAAGAATGCTTCTCTGGAATTGAAGAATATCCACTTTCCAAGCTTTTTATATATATCTGGAAATTACCCTGTAGAATATTTATTTCTATTTCTCTTCTCATCAACAGTAAGGAAAGGCTCAACTTTCAAACAATTGTAAAGGTGGGTAATTTTAGCAGTGACGATGATGGTGGTGATGATGTGATTCCTCTAATGTAAATGTAATAAAAATGTCATAATTACATTAGGGGAGAAGCATATTTAATTCTTATTTACATATACTCTATGTAGAACATAAATTACTTCTGAAAAGTTTGTTCATGCTCTTTCCTCAATTTTCTTATAACTGTGTTTCAGTTTTTCTCCTTGACATATCTGTACAGTTTAAATATTATGGGCATTTGATATTCTTTTGTCACATATATTGCAAATGTTCTCAACCTGTTCTTGGCCTATGCTAACATTTTATTTTGCTTTTTATCTTTGATCTTTGATGTCTTATTAGGAAAAGTCATCAACCAGGATTAATATTAACCCATGATTTATTCTTGTTTTTTAAGAATTTAAGTTATTTGATATTTAATTATTTATTCCTTCTGCAATCTTGTTACATATAATCTACTATAATACTTTCAGTTTATTTTCTTCAGAAGTAATTAATTGCCCTAAATTATGCATTAAGTGATCTAGCTTTTCCTCACCAAGTAGAAACTGTGTATCTATACTAAATGCATACAAACATACACATGCGCACACCCCTCCTCCCTGCCCCCCACACACATTTATGTCTGAGGTGTCTAATTGATCCCATATATCTGCTTTTCTATTTTGGTACCAAAGTCATATTTAGTTTTCCATTTCTGAGACTTTATAATTGATTCATTAAACTAATATATTGGTTCCTAGTGGTAATGGAAGTTATTTTCAACTCTGAATTATTGTTGTGTTCAATTATATAGATTTAATAATTTTAAACTGTCTTTTATTCATTACAGGAATAAAACATTCTAAGTAAGCATTCATCATTCTTTTAATGTAGCACCAGGTTTGGTTTACTAATGTTTTTATTTAAGATTTTTCATCTGTTAGAACTAATATTAAAGAGTGTGTTGGGGTGTAAGCTTTACAATATTCTGTTATTAGAATTATTTTTACTTCATTCCAATCATGTAGTTTCTTCTCATTTACATTAATTATTTAGGCTACATTTGTAAAGTTGCGCAGATACCTTTCTACTCTGCAGAGATTCTAAACTACCTCAAAGTCCTTCAAGCTCCAACACTTTGGTTTTAGTTCATACCCCTATATTGAACTATGCTTCCTCAAAACACACTTTACTTGGGTGACTGCATCTTGAGGGATTATAGCCAGACGGCAGTGTATACAAAATATTTTGTGTTCTTGAAGAGTTGGAGCTTTCTGAATAAATTTCACTAAAAACATGAGTCCCTGGGCTAAAAGCAAGTCTTAAGAGGTTAACATTCACTTACTTGGCTACTATAAGAACTCCAAAGAGATTTACCTAGCTCCAGACATATGTGTTTCTATTTCAGGGGAAAATGATGCACAGGATCTTGGAGATATCTCTAGATATTAAAATTCAAAAACAGAGGGGTGTATCTGGCCCTTAGAAAAATACATTCACATTCCAAATGGTTACAGAATCTAGGATCCTTTTCGACACATCTAGAAGAGGCATAGATTTTTGTGCCTTCCTTTGAGAGAGAAAGGGGAGGCAGCTTCCTTCTACTCCTGAATATAAGCAGAGAAATTTCATTATCTTCATTCCTCGCCTTTGGAGTATCTTGTCACACATACACTTGAGTTTTTCATCCAGCTTTTATTGCGTTAACTCGGGTGAAAACTGGGCGAAGTTATTATCATTTAAATAATTATAACAAATCTATATGTGACTGAGAACACCTATACGTGTATTCTGATTAAAATTTATGAAACTGAATATGAAAAACACACTGCTGGCTGGGCACAGTGGCTCACAACTGTAATTCCAGCACTTTGGGAGGCCAAGGTGAGCAGATAGCTTGAGGTCAGGAGTTCAAGAACAGCGTGGTCAATATAGTAAAATGCTGTCTCTACTAAAAATATAAAAATTAGACAGGTATGGTGGTACACATCTCTAGTCTCAGCTACTCAGAAGGCTGAAGCACAAGAATCTGTTGAACCCAGGAGGCGGAGGTTGTAGTGAGTCATGATCACACCACTGCACTCCAGTCTGAGCGACAGAGTGAGACTGTGTCTGAAAACAACAACAACAAACAACAACAACAAATACAATGCCCATTCTCTGTACCTGGAAAAGTATCTGAACCCCAGACCACAAGCACCTTTCCAGATTCCTCTTTTTCTCAAGAGTTCTTACTCACTTTTCCCATAACAAAGCCCTTGTTGAGACAATAAAAATAAGAAACTGAGTTGAGTGCAAACGGTACAGGAATGATTTGAGATGTGGTTTGTATGCATAATTGAGCATGCGATACTAGTGATTACAAATAAATGCAAACAAGTTATCCAGTACCTTTTAGGAAGTATTTCAAAGAAATTGAGAACATGGAGAGTGTGGGGATTCAGTTACATCTAATCTTCGTGGGGATGGAAAAGCAGTTATAAAGGATGTCCACATATTTAGCAAATATTTGTTGATAACTTTCTCAGTGTCATACATTATTTTAGCCACTATGATATGCAAAGACTAATCTGAATGTCTGTTCTTAAGAGAATGTTTAGTGGGAGAGTTTAAAAATAAGTATCCTTTAATTAAGTTTTATGATAGGAATATATCCAAGGTTTCATATGAGGAGTGGATAGATAAAATAAATATTGAGAAAGCAGAATTATCAAGGGTCAGTGTTAGCAAGAATAAAGTGAATAGAACAAAGAAGAGCTTAAATGACTATCTTTACTGGTTTGTATGACTAAATGAAAGTGGTACAATTTACACATTTATTTAAATTTTTATTTTTTTCTGTTTTTTATTGTACATTAGGTTCTGGGGTACATGTTCAGATCATGTAGGATAGTTGCATAGGTACATATATGGTAATGTGGTTTGCTGCCTCCATCTTCCCATCACCTATATCTGGCATTTCTCCCTATGTTATCCCTCCCCAACTTCCCCACTCCCCACTGTCCCTCCCTTAGCCCCCCACCACCAGCAGACCCCAGTGTGTGATGCTTCCCTCCCTGTGTCCATGTGTTCTCATTGTTCATCACCAGCCTATGAGTGAGAACATG
>CAUYQU010046040.1:0-29070 GCA_963574635.1 Cheracebus regulus | reverse complement strand
GACAGGGGGTTTTATAGGGAGTGAAACAGCTCAATTGGTTGTGGGAGAGCAAGACTGCTATTGGGTAAGTTACAAGCCTTGACCTAGGACTTGGCTTGTTGTTGGTTGGAATTACTTGCCTGCTATTGGTTGTTAAGACTCGACTGCTATTGGTTGTTAAGACGCAGCTGCTATTGGTTGTTAAGACTCAGCTGCTATTGGTTATTAAGAAGCTGTGGTTGCAGCACCTTGTTTGCATACTGGGCTCTTTAAGGGAAGACCAGGCTGTGCGAGCAAGGGAGAAGGGAACATGCCTGAGCATGTCTGAGCTTGCTCGGGGCTTTTAAAAGGAAGGAAAAAAAGGAGCCGGTGGGGGGGACGGGGTGCGTCCAAGCTCCCAGCAAGGCAACCGGCCTTACGATGTGTAGGTTTCTGGCTTGCGCATTCAGAAATGGAGGGAACTGAACCAGCTAACTTCTAAGACCTTCTCTGATGTTGCTATTTGTTTTACTTGATTTTAGATTCTTACAACTTCTAGTCCATACAAGAGCTTCATCCAAGAAAAAAGAACAAAACAAACCTCAAGTTTATGACATAAAAACGGTGTGAGAACGCATTAAGGGAAGCACAGAACAGAGAGTCTTCTGTCTCCAATACCAGAAGTCCTGCATGGTTACATCCAAAGCACTCATTTCTCAAAATAAGGCCAACAAGAAAAAGAAAAAATCCTGTAATCCCAGTCCTTTGGGAGGTGGAGGTGGGCGGATCACGAGGTCAAGAGTTCAAGACCAGACTGACCAACATGGTGAAACCCTGCCTCTACTGAAAATACAAAAATTAGCTGGGTGTGGTGGTGCACACCGGTGATCCCAGCTACTCAGGAGGCTGAGGCAGGGGAATTGCTTGAACCTGGGAAGCAGAGGTTGCAGTGAGCCGAGATCACACCACTGCACTCCAGCCTGGGCAACAGAGCAAGACTCTGTCAAAAAAAAAAAAAAGGAGGAGGGAGAGAGAGAGAGAGAGAAAGCCCAACATCAATAATCAGCAGAGAAACACAAATTAGAACCATGATAAAATATTACCTGTTAGAATGGCTTTCATCAAAAAGACCAAATACAACTAATGTTGGTGAAGATGTGGAGAAAAGAGGACCCTTATAAACTATTGGTAAGAACATCAATCAGTACAGCTGCTGTAGAAAACAGAATGGAATTTCCTCAGATAGCTAAATATACAACTATCATGTGATCCAGCAATTCCCTTTTTGGATATTTATCAAAAAAAAAAAAATGAAATCAGTATACTCGAGAGATATTTACACTCTCATGTTCATTGTAGTACTATTCACAATAACCAAAATATGGAATCGACCTCAGTGTCCATCAACAGATGAATATGAGATGGGAAAGCTTCCCCTTGACCCCTTGCAGGACATGTGGCTCGCTTCTTCAGTGCCCCCCTGCTCAGATCTCTAGGGGAGCATACAGAAGGGCAGGCTGTGGGGCTCAGCCCCTACGGAGTGTCTAGGGGTGAATGGCTACCCCTCCTGAAGCCCCAGTGGATGTATGTTACAGGGCACTCTTTTTAGGTTTGCTCTTTGTTTTGCCGTGTATAGGTGGCTTGTGGTAACTAGCTCAGTTAAACCCTCTGCCTTCTTACAAGGACAGAGGACTTTCTGTATCTCAAGTTTTGGTCTTGGTGTACTGGAAGAATTGGATCACACGTGGGCTTGGAGAGTGAGTGCAAGGTTTTATTGAGCGGAGGTGGCTCTGAGCAGATGGGGGAAGTTAGGAAGGGATGGAGTGGGAAGGTTTTCCCCTGGAGTCTGGCCAGCAGTGGCCTGGGCTCTCTTCCCACTGCCCCAGCCAAACTGTGTGGTTGTACTGGTTGGTGGCTTGCCAGCATGCCGGTGCCTGTCGGTGTGTTCCTCTCAACATCACGCTGCATGTGTGTTCCTCTGCCGATGTGTTTCTCTCACATCCAGCAGCTTGTATGTCTGCCTGCTAGGGTCTCTGCGGTTTTTATGGCCACAGGATGTGGCCGTGGCAGGCCAGAGTGGTCTTGGGAAATGCAACATTTGGAGGAAATGCCTGTCTTCACCTAGGTCCGTGGGGGTGGAGCCCTAATCAGGGACCACACCCTCCTCCATCCAGCACTTCCCTTCCCCCTTCCATATTATTTAAAGGGACCATGCTCTTCCCTTCCCAGCACTTCCGTATGAAATAAAGAAAATACGGTGTGTGTGCCTGTGCGGATACAAAACGGAGCACTATTCAACCTTGAAAAACAAGGAAACTTTCCTGATATTTGTGACAATATAAATGAACCTGGAAGACATTATGCTTAGCAAAATAAGCCAGCACAGAAAGATAAATACTCCATGATCTCACGTGTATGTAGAGTCTTAAAAAGTTAAATTCATAAAACTGGAGAGTAGAATGGTGGTTACTGGAGGCTACAGAACAAGGGGGAGAAGGCGAGATGCTGGCGAAAGGGTACGTAATTCAGTTACCCAGGAGGAATACGTTTTTCAGGTCTATTGCACAGAGTATGGTGACTCTAGTTAATAATAATGTAATGTACATTTCAAAATTTCTAAAAGATTAGATTTTAGATATTGACACCAGAAAAACAATAAGCATGTGAGGTGATGGATATGTTAGTTAGCTTGATTTCACAATCCCATAATGTATACATGTTTCAAAATATCACGTTGTACCCCAAAAATATGTACAATTATTGTCAATCAGAAATCAAAATTTAAAAAGCACTCGTTTGTACTGTTAGAAGTGTAAACACTGGCTACAAGTCCACTGTTTTCCTCTTCAATGACCTGGTCTTTTGTGAGCATTAAATGAGATAATGCAAGGATGTTCATCAATTGTGAATGGCTGAATAATATTTGGTGCACTCACACTTTAGAATATTATACAGGCATTCAAAGGAACTAATAAGAGCTAAAACAATTGACTTGGGAGAGATTTCCACAAAGTATTATTGATTGAAAAAAGAAAGAAGTAGAAGCAGCATGCCTATAATTATGCTATTTTTGCAAAACAGTGTCAAAAGTTCTATACACATATTTGTGTATCTATTCCCAGTCCACTCTATTTAAAATTGCATGCCAGCTGTTTCCACCACCACGTGTCCCTGCCTTGCATTGTTTTTACCCCACTCTCCGGCTTTATTTTCCCCACCCTACCTACTTTTTGACATATTATGTATTTTATTTACTGATGTGATTATTATTGACCTCCCCCCATTAGAATAGAAAAAGTAGGAGGTAAGAAATCTTTGTTTTTTTTTGATTAACCTCTTTGTTCCCAGCATTTACTGTAGTACTTGATGCTAACTGGTACCTAGGAAATAGATGCAAATTGAATGAATGAATGAATTCAGTGAAAGAATGCATATAAAATAAAGGAAAATACGGAAGAGTTAATGTGAAGTGGAAGATATGAAAGAAAACCTAAGCATTAGTAACAACAGCAGGATAATAAAATTACCTTTCCATATTTATGAACACACTTGCGTTCGTGCAAGTATTCTGAAAAATGTCAATAATGAATGGAAACTCTCAGGCATGTAATAGGTGTTCTTTAAAGTCACTTGCTTTACCCCTCATTTCCATGTTATCTTGGATTTGCAAAAGAGGGACTTACTGGTAATACTGGCGCTGGAATCCCTGTCTCTGATTCTCTCTGTATTGCTACCACTGAGGTGTGGGACCATGAGCAAGTAACTTCCATCCCCTGGGCTTTCACTTTTTATCCTCAAAGTAGAGCTAGTGGCACAGACCTTGGCACCCACTCAAGTTTTCTGTGAAGTAACCAAGATGGTACAGCCCTCGTCTCCCTCTGTTACTCTTCTCTTAGATTCCTGATCCACTTTCTACCGCCTGCTGTGGTTACAAATGCAAATGGTTATTTCACATTCAAGCAAATGTGCATCAATATGCAATGACACCATCTGCCTGATCTGTCTGTGAGGAAGCATCTTCACAGTCCGAGCAGGGACTCTGTCTAATCTTTGAATTGTCTATGCTTAGCCAAGGACCTGGTTCAGGGTTGGGGCCCAGAAATGTATGCTAAATAAAAGTGTTTTGCACAGTATAAAAAGCTCTATGCGTGTGCAGTCCAGATGTCATTTGGAGTCATCTTACTTGTCTGGGGTTTAGGTGAATTTGGCGCACACACCCAGTTTCATAACTTGATGACTCCAGGCTCCTGAGGACAGTTCTGAGAATTCAAGCCTTTCTTCTTACTGTTCACTTTCATTTCTCCAGTATTACACTTACCTTCTTGGATCTGTGTCCCAAAACTGGGTCCAACATTCTATCCCTTAAATAATTTTCATTAAAAAAAAAATCTTCTTGAACTAAGCCTATTCTGTGTTCAGTCAATGTTTCTCAGGATTCAGGGTCTCATCACCTTGTGTGGCTTTTGAAATGCTTACAGGTACCACCTTTCCCACTGGACAGCCTTCCAATCCCAGTCTCCTTAGCATCTGACATGCTGATTGTGTCTTTCTCCCGGGAGGTGTCTACCGCTTCCCAGGCCCTTGTGCCTCCCCACCAATCTAGAAATTCCAGCTAATAAATTTTTCTTAAGCCCCCAACCAAATATATCAAATCATTATGATGCTTTTTTCACAGTCGGACCGTAACCTGAACAGCGTTGCAAACACTGCTCCACATACAGCAGGTCTGTTATTATACAGTTAGTCCTTATGGATGCAAAGAGATTTGAATAAATAATACATAGTTGACATGCTACCTTAAGTGCAATCACAGAGGCAAATGAAGTACTCTCTATCTAAAGCCAACAAGCATTAACCTTTGGGAGCAACACTTATCAGTGAACTCATTAATGTACTTAATATCCACTTATTAAGCATCTGTTAGGAGCTCTGATTTCTGTGCTATAGGCTGGCCATCTCGAAGTTAGTTCACCTTCTGTTAGGAGAAAGGACAAGCACTCCAATACCTATAAGACAAATTAGAGATGGTCAATATCATTGGAGAGATGAAGATGGTTAATATCATAAAATGCAACTGGGCTCATGCACAGAGAAATTTCATTTCATGGACAGTTTATGTATAGGTTATAGGAGAAGGAGGGCATCTAGGAAAACTTCTTAAAAGGATTTCTACCAGTAGCAGCATTTTAAGCAAAGGAAACTTAAAAAATGTATAATAATAATTGCGTGCTATGTTCCTGTGAGGGACCCTATCCATATCACCTTCCAATTCTAACAGCAATTTCACTAGGTCCACCTTATAGCTCCCACTTAACAGATGAGAAAACTGAGGCTTCTAGAAGTGAATTGTATGACAGATGATCCCAGTACTTAAGTGGTAGAGGCAAAGTTGAACTGGAGTCTGATTATCATTAACAAGTACTGTCCTGTTCTCTTGCAAACTCTCAGTGTACAAATGTCAAGCATAAGCCACTGAGTTTCCCAGAAGAACTCTGGAGTCTTAGCTTTTGAGAGCAGGCAACAAAGAGAGAGCTTTTCTTGAGTTTTTCAAAGACTTTCTACTTAGACTTGTTGAAGAGTTAATTTATATAAATCCTAAGTATCTTCTCTCAATCTTACTTTCATACCAACACAATAGGCAACAGAGCTTTCTACTGTAGTCTAAATAGCTTTGTCAGCCCACAGGCTTTTAAGCCAAATTTGCACTTCTAGAAGCAATTTCCTCAGGCTTGGTTGGAGTGGAGGGAGACAGCTAAATGCTCTACCTTTTCTTATCTGACAAATTGGATGTCCTATAACAAGAAAAGAGAAATCCTAATAATGAGGGATCCATCTGTATTCTCGACTACATTCCCAACTTTCTGGGGAGTTGTTAGTGTCTTTTCTCTTCCCCATGTTGTTTCCTACTGTTCATTTAAATTCAGCTTGAATCCTATGCAGATTTAATGGTATTCCTGGGTGTGCCTGGGCTGAAACCATGTTAAAGCAAATCAGGGTGGATGGGTGCATATTTCACAAATGGAACAGATGACGTTGTGTATCCTTGAAACATTCACTTACGCTTTGAAGACCTAATTTCTCCTTCTGTAGCAGAGAGATAACCATACTTCTCTTACAAGACTGTTTTGTGAAAAAGGATACTGCATATAAAATATATAGTGCGATAGTCATCAGTTAGATACTCAAAAAATGGTAGTATTTCAGCTTCCATCATTGCAATTTTAAAGTATTAACAGCACTAGTAATGTATTCTATGGTTTAATTGTGGTGTTCAGAGGTTACCACATAAATATGTTGTCTGATCTATTCACAGCCTGCTGGTAATTGCAGTAAGGAGAGGGTTTAGACTATTATTTACTGAGCACCACTAGATAAGATGTTGTATTAATTAACTTCATGAAGTATCTGTTGTAATCTCTGTTTCACTGATAACTGTTAACTCCTTGAGTTCAAGGCTTGTGTTTTCTGCTCCCTGTTTCTGGTAAACATCAGTCATTCAGTACATACATGCTGAGTGTTTATGTCCGTTTTCTCCAGTGGTCTGTGAGCTCCAAAGTGCGTGGACCACATCTGCTCTAGTACAGAAACTGGCATGTGTTAGGCACATCATTAAAAGACAAGACACACTTCAGTGCCAGAAATGTGCTGGTTTCTGAGCACAGATTTTTAATGTTAAACTTTGCATGTCTAGGGAAGATCAAAACAGAATAGCTGAGACTCAGAGAGCCGACATTCTAGTCCTGGTTCTGCCAGCGATATGCTGCCTTTCCCTTTCAAAAGGTTCAGATTCCATAGCTGTCAGACTCGAAACTTCCTAAGAATTTTTTCCAATTTTAATTTTGTGGCACTAAATATTAAAGCTCTATAAGATCTTACTATGTGGTGAAACTGAATTAGTAAGAATTAAAGTGTGATCTTCATGTGATCCAGTGTGACTCCAGTCATATCTGACCTCTGCCTGTCTTCACACACAACAGGCCACATCTCCCTCCAAAAGTTTGCCTGGGCTGCAAACTCTACCTAAATGCTCTTTCACCAGACACCAATGTGGCTCCTTCTACAACCCATTGGGGTGAGCTCAACTCACCCTATTTTAAATTGCAACTTCCATTTTCACTCATGGCTCCCTTCCCATGATGTATTTTCCTCCATAACCTTTTCTTTTCTAACAAACACTTGGTTGACTTTAATATTTTATTATCGAATTCCTCCTGTAGTATGGAAGCTCCATGGCAACGGGATTTTTTTTTCTGTTTTGTTTACTTTTGTATTTCCAGTTGCTTGAATCATTCTTGATACATGCTCATACCTCAATAAATTTTTTTCAGTAAATGATTGAATCTACATGTGGTATTGCTGCAAATTAAATTCAAAATAAACCAAGGTATGTTTTAGGGAAGAAGTACTCAAATCACATTACAGAATCACATTTAAAATGAATGGGTAGAACACAGATACTTATTCAACTGTCTGTTCACATACTTCCTGTATGAACAAAGCTTTGTCTAAATTACTTTTAAAAAATCCTCACAATAAATGTATCAGGAAGGTATTCCTCTCTCCCTTTTACAGATAAAGAAGTCAAGTTTTCAAATCACACATGGGGCTTGGGCATCAGGACTCCAGCTGTGTTTGATTCCAGTCATATCTGTCTGACTACAAAGCACTTGCTCTTTTGTGTTACGTGTAAAACACCCTCTTTTTTTTTTTTTTTGGAGACGGAGTCTTGCTTTGTCGCCAGGCTGGAGCGCCGTGGCGCAATCTCGGCTCACTGCAACCTCCGCCTCCTGGGTTCAAGCAATTCTGCTGCTTCAGCCTCCTGAGTAGCTGGGACCACAGGCACGTGCCACCAAGCCTGGCTGATTTTTGTATTTTTAGTAGAGATGGGGTTTCACCATGTTGGCCAGGATGGTCTTGATCTCTTGACCTCGTGATCTGCCCACCTCAGCCTCCCAAAGCGCTGGGATTATGGCATGAGCCACTGCATCCAGCAAAGCACCCTCTTTTTAAGAGTCACAGACTGGGCTGATAGATATGACTGCTGCTCTTGTGGTCAGGCAAGCTATGTAACAACCCTTTTCTCCGCTACAAAACAAGAAGATAGAGTTAGATGACTTCCAAGGTCTCCAGCCCCAAGGTGAGGACCTTACTGAGTTCTTCTTGACTCAAGCATCCAATTGCCAACACAAACTTGCCTAAGTCTCAAGGACTCTTCAGTTTCAGAGTGTGAATGAAGAGGAAAAGTACACTGACAGAGTGAGCCTGTCCAGTCCCAACACTGATGAATTCCATCACAGTGACTGAACTGGGAGTCCTGGTGTCCTCATCTTAAGCCAATTTCCTGAAAGTCAAAACTTGGAGATCATCCCACAATGATGGCATTTTTTAAGGGGATGACAAAACAACAGGGCTGTTCTTCTAAAAAGGAGATGGTCTGGTTTCTAGAAATTACTTCCTTCTTTCAGTCAGAAGGTTGCCATGATGGGTAATCAACTGTAAGGTCTTATGAAAATTAATCAGTAGATCCAAGTTGGGCGATGTGCCTTGCTTTATGAAACTGATCATGACAGAAATGGGAAAACCATGGGATTTACAGTCAAATATGAGTTGTTATCCTGGCTTCTTATCATCTTACTAGCTGTATAACCTTGGGACAAGTTAATGGACTTCTCAGATGCTTCATTTATATATCTGTACAATATACAGTGATATTTACCCTGCATGATCTAAAGATAAAATATGTTAAATGAATACATATAAAGCTCTTGACAAATATGGCTCAATGAATATTAAGGCATATTGAGAAACAGTAAATCTGTAGGGATTTCATATGGCAATAATTGTCCATGTGGCCACCTCTCTCTATCTCTTTTTAACTTTTTCTATATGACCTCTGACCTTCGGCTTTCTTAGGATTTGTGAAGTTGAAAACTGAGCTAGCCCAGCGTACCACTGGAGTGAGACTAAGTTGTTCTAAATGTTCTACTCTGCTTAATACGGTAGCCACTAGTTACATTTAGCTGTGGAACACCTGAAATATAGCTAAAATAAATGAGGAACTCACATTTAATTGTGTTTAATTTTCATTAATTTTGATTAAAATAGTCCCCTGTGGCTAGTGACTACTGTAGGTCACTTGGAGCTTGGGTTCTGAAATGTCAGTCTGGAATGGGTGGGGCTCTATGGAGACAAATGACCATGAGCTGCAAATCTACAGAATGAAACAGGGCAGGGGTCCTGTGATTACAAATTTGAGATGCCAATAGCAGAGGAGGAGGAAAAAGAAGCTGAATGCCAAGGAAACAAACCAAGGCCGGAAAGACGTGAGAGAGCGAAAAAGTTACAGTCAAAGAGAACTCTCCAATGTGCTCGTAATTCTCATGAGGTTTATTTTATAACCTGTTCTTTCAAGGTTTTCATAACTGTGTCGGACCCTCCCCTAATATTCAGTGACTTCTTTCTTCCCAGGTCCCCTGTGTTCTCTGCCCCCGACACTTAGCCTGTTTTATCAGAGATGAACATGGTCTGACTCTAACTTCATCACTTGAAGGAGTAAGGACTATTTTAGCTCCTTGTCCTAATAGGAACCTGATGTGGCTTTTCCATGGGGAACAAGGCTTCTAGCAAAAGTCATCCTTTGGGAAATACTTTAACCTAGACTGTTTCTATCTTGTTATATTTAGAGTGAATACAAGCAGATGTGTCTGAGATAAGTTGGGTAAGACATGAGCAGGATCTTAATTTGATGTGAATCATTTTTTCTCTTGATTGTACTGATCTACATGCCTGTGGGGATGGCTGAGTTCTGATTCACATGGGCTGGGTGGTTCCTTTACAGTTTTTTCTGTTGTTCTCTGTGGAGCTCTAAATTTTCAAAGGCATGTCTTAGAGGTAATATGTGGCAAAGATCTCCAAGTCCCCTATTCTCAGTTTAACTGGAGGGTTTCATGCATATCCATTCCATTTGATAGCCTTCCATATACAATTTCCTTGAGTAAAAGGTTTAAAAATCATTGCCTAAAATGGACTCTAGACAGCACCCTCCAACAGAACTTCCACGGTAATGGAAAGGTTCTACTCTGGCTAATAGGATAGCCACTAGTTACATTTAGCTATTGAACACTTGAAATATAGCTAGAGTAAATGAGGAACTGATATTTAATTGTATTTCATTTTAATTAATTTAGACTAAAATAGTTCCCTGTGGCTAGTGACTACTGTATTAGGTAGCCTATTTCTAAGAAATGTCGATGACTGAATGGCTTTTGCTTTGACTCTGTGAGCAGGGTCATTGGAGAGTCCCAAAACAAGGGGGTGTGAAATGACACGGTGTTTAGTGTTCAGGGAAGAAACGCAACTATCTCAGTAGGACTAGATCAAAGGATGATTGTGGATCACAAGGCAGTTGTGGACAGAATGGAAAACATGAAAATCAGATTATAAGGGGTATAGGGATGAATTTTATCCAGGAAACAGATGTAACTAAGTCATCTTTTCAAGTAAAAATATAGCAGATTATGTTTTTCAAAGATAATCATAACCATGCTTCCTATCCCACATGTTCTTCTTAAGATGTAACTGTGGCTCTTTTCTCCCACTGAGGAGGTGGGGTTTGTGCTTTCTACCTCTGAATCAAGACAGGTTTCTGACTGCAGTGGAGTGCCATTAAGTAACTTCTGAGGCTAGATCATAAAATGTCATATGGCTTCCACATGGCTTCCCTGGGACATTTGCTCTTGAAATCTAACTGCCATGCAGAGAGGAAGCCCAGCCCTGCCTTTGCAGAGAGACAACATGCAGAGGTGACATGCAGAAATTCCAGCTAACAGCTATGCTGAGGTCCCAGCCCACAGGCAGCCTCAATCCATAGACATGTGGAACAGAAGAGAGTTCCAGGTGATTCCACTTCTCCAGCCAGAGTCAACCCTCCTCCCTATCTCCTAACAATTCAAATCTTTCCAGCCAAAGTACCAGATGATGCACATTGCAAAGCAGAGATAAGACCTCCCCATTCTGCCTTGTCTGAATTCCTTACCCACTGAATCCAGGAACATAATGAAATGTGTGTAGGGGGTATATGTGTGGGGGGTGTGTGTGTGTGTATGTTGAGGCCACTGCATTTTGGGATTATATGTTACACAGCTGTGGTAACTAGAGCATTAATGTAATTAGAATAATCCAGGGAAGGTGATTTTAAGCCATTTCTTCTTTTTGACAGAGGGTAGTCTAACTCTTCCTGAGAATCTTCCCATGACTCTGTGAGTTCCAAGCAAGGAAGAATGACAAGGTAATAGAGGCAAGAATGGGAGTGAAGATTCTTGGGCTTGGAGAAAGTGGGTAGTCACTGGTTCCTTTGCATTGAAAAGAGATTCTTCCTCCTCTCAGCTGGGTGAGAGGGAAGAGAGCAAGCAGGAAGGCATGGGGGAAAGAAGAGAAAACTCCTTTAGGAAGGTGATACAGCACAGGGATGGAGAACTCAAGCTTTGCATCACACAAAGGTTGGTTAGACCCTTGACTGGCAGAGGCTGAGTCATCGGTTTTGTGCTTCAGTTTCTCATCTTTAAAACTGGTATAGTAAAATATATATGCATGATGTACTGTGGTGATACATATATTTGAAAGTGCTTTATACATTACAAAGGGTCATACACAAATAGTTCTCTGTACACTTAGAGGAGCAAGATCTGGGATTATAAATGTTGCAGAATGAATATGTCAATTACTATTGATATACAGAATAGTGTCTCTTCTTAGCAACTCTTACAATAAATCAGTACCTCTCGTATCTTAGAATTAAATAAGTAGCTACGGATAGGGATTTGACTCATCTTTCCAACCACATTTTTTCTTAAAAAGCCATGAACAATCATCTGTCAAGGAATTAGTTTTAAAAATCCAGAACTAATTACAGAGAATTGAAGTCAACTAAAATGTCTGACTCAATTGTTCATACAAGTGATAAAGTAGAAACCAAACAATTTGTTTATATGAATGGAGTGGGCTTGTTCTTCATGTGGTGTAATTTACCAAATTCCTGAGCCAGTTAAATTGGGAAAATAGAAATGTGAGATTTTTGCTTTTTGTTTTGTTTCTGCAAAACAAAACAAATCTGTGTATTTATGATATTGTATTTCTGAACTGGGTGAGGGGGCTCCAATCTTTTATTTCCACTTATTTTCTATACATGCCTTTGAAACTAGTTTGGTTTTGTATATTGTATACAAAGGCAGAGAAGGGCGGCCCGCTTTCCTTCCTCGCCTCCTCCCACCCAGCCTCTAAATAAGTGTGAGCTAGTCACTATCATACATGTGGGTGGTAAGTCTGTTCTTGGTTCAGGAAGAAAAAGAAGCACAGGCAAATAAGAGAGGCTTTTTAGCAAGTTGTGGGACTTGAAATCTTGCATCTGTAATAATCCAGGGAAAATGTAACAAAGTCAATGATTGTTAAAATATAACAGAGACAATCATACTTGGTTATTGCTACGTGATGTTTGCATGGAGAAGGCACCCACACTGCAAACTCTGCAGCCATTTTGTGAAAGGCTTAATTTCTAACTCTGAATGCAAGTGATACCTGGAGTGGCAATGGTGTTTTGTTTTTTAAATAACTTTTTGCTTTCTTTATGTTTGCTCTTCAGAATCTCTGCAATGATTTTAGAAATTAGAGCATTTAAAAATGCATATCATGGATGGTAAAGAAAAAACACCTGATAATAAATATTTGCAAAATATTTTTAAAACTATATTTTTTCACAATTGCTGATAGTCTCGTGATATGTATAATTTTATGAGGTGTCAATGGGGGAAAAAAGTACATCTAACTCAGTTTGGATACTTGATCTATTCTCTTTGAACTTTGCTCAACTTTTATTTTAATATGTACAAGTATGATCCTGTGAGTTACACTTTTACCTACTACCATTACACTGATTTTGTAGCTTCTTTCCCTACTATTCAAGCCTATGGGTTCATTGGTGACTGCTTTTTGCCACCACAGAAAGACAAGGTAATAATCAAAGGGCTGCAACATTCTCACATGTCATCTATATTTATAGATATTGGAAGTAGACTGAGTCATTTCACGATGCAGAAAGTATTGAGGGTCTCAGATTCAGAGACAATCATATTTGTTTTGCAAAGTGGCTTCCTTTGGCCTTCTGTCTTGGCATGAGAAAAAATTTTGTCATTTGCCCTGGAATCTTTATGAACATATTTCTTGAGAAGTATCGGGTATTGAGTAGAGTCAACTACCACGTTAGTATCTGCGCATGTGTTCAGTAGGTGTATTGACATGGTATGAGGATGAACGACCACTTAAGTATCTTTAAGAATTGTATTTACTGAACATCTATTGTACTACTGAACCTACTACATTCATTCTCTCTTGTGTTTCTTAAAATTGCTTTTAAAGTGGAACATATCCTGTTGCGCTAATAAGGAAACCAGGCTTCAAGGAGACTAAATAATTTGTCATAGTTTAAATAGATAATCATTTATAGAGCCAGGAATCTTAAGTCTGTCTGATTGAGCTCCATATTTACATAAAAATCAAATTGACTGAGTAATCTTTACACATTAATACTATGGCAAACTACAAATATCTATAGTGCATCAGGCAGAATACTAGCTTTCCAAAGATACCCACAATCAGATCCCTGTGAATACGTTACAGTCTATGGCAAAGGAGACTTTGCAGATGTGATCAAAGTTATAGACCCTCAGATAGGGAAATGATCCTGGTGGACCCAGCCTTATCACACAAGACCTTGAAAGCAGAGTGCTTTTTCACTTTAGGGTCAGAGACCGCACCACAAGTCAGAGAGATTTAAAGTGTGAGGGGGACTTGGCTCGCCATTGTTGAAGGGTTACCCTATGAAGAGCACAAGAAAGTAGACAAACAGCTTCTAAGAGCAAAGATGGGCTCCCAGCTGACAGCCAGCTGGGAAATGGGGCCTCTAGTGCTACAGTTGCACAAACTCAACTCAGCCACCAATCTGAAGGGCTTGAAAGTAGATTACTTTCCAGAGCTTTCAGAAAGGAGTATGGTCCTGCTGGCACCTGATTTTGGCCTTGTGAGAGTCTAAGCAGAAGACCCAACTAAGCCATGCTGTACCCAGAATTGTGCCGTATAGAACTGTGGGATAATAAATAGTTGTTTTTTTAAACTGCTACATTTGTGGTAATTTGTTATGGCAGCAATAGAAAATGAATACATGAAGTCTGAGATTTGAGTGAGTGTGTGTGTGTGTATCCACTCTGTTTTTACATTTAAATGCAGTCAATGAAATATCCACAGAGTCTTTTCTCATTTCCTCCTAGTAATACAATTCTAAGATTCCATTTTACGTTTATGTAATTTTAGCTCAAAAAGCCCAAAGGCAGCAATTACTGAGGAGGCATAATAAGGTATCTAATATATGCTACCTAAAGAAAATTGGACATGTTAATTTTTATGGAGAATCTCCAGTGAATTTCCCAAGAAGTTTCATTTTCTAGCAACTTTCAGCCCACAGCAATTTGCATGTTGGGAATTTGTAGCTGGTACAATCAATTACGTGATGGTTGCACAATCATTTTTCAATGAAAAGTTCATCACTGCCTCACCTGCAGTAAGATGCCTGCCTCTCTGGAAAAGTAACTGTCCAATTCTGGGATTGAAATGATAACCTTGGCTTCACTGACTACATCTGGTCACGTGGGAGATGCTTCCCCTCTAACTTTGCTTTTTCTTCCATGGAGTCTTGTACTGAAGTTATTTGTGCAACTTTTCCTCTTCTTTTACATCATATGCTTCTTGGTAGCAGAAAGTGTCTCTTCCACTTATTTATATGCCTGCAAGAGCCTAGAATCTGGCCTTTCAGTAAATGCAAGGCAATTCCTTAAAATATTGAATGCTTTGCCAACTCAGACATCCACTTCTTCTAGTATATGTCTTTGGCTTTGCTAGTCTCTAGGCATGCATTGATGAATCTGAGATATGTTTTCTGCTCTCAAGGCTTTCTCAGGTAAATGGGGGCACAGATGCATAAACAAAAGTTTATGACCCAATGGGACAAATGTTATAACTGGTGAAAATGCAGAGTGTTAAAAGCACAGAGAGAAAGAACTGCTACCTACTAGGGAGAGAAGGGACTGTCATCTAAGGATTTTCAGCAGAAACGAAATTCAAGCCTCACTTCGTAACTTAAAGGATGAAGAAGTAACAGCCACGAAGGATAAATGAACATAGCCTGAGTAGTTTGGTGAATATAGGGAAGTGGTAGGAGATGAAAGGCCTTTGGGGCATGGGGCTTTATGCTGGGAACCACGGCATAGGAGTGATAAGGCCATATCTACACATGAAAATCTAGACGGATGTAACCAGCTGGCTGTGCAGGAAAGATCTGAGGGAAGACAGAGGGGGCATGAGAATGACCAGAGAGCTGCTGCCATATTATCAGGGGAGAGATGGAGGCTAAATACAGGTTGGTGACTGCAAAGCCAAAAAAGAGTGTTTGCCTCAAAAGAGTTGTGGAGTGAGGAATCCAGACATGTAGGTGACAATCAACAGGAAACTATTAAATTTCCAATGGGAAAGTATAATTAAGCATGTTGTTTGGTGACACAGAATAAAAGATGCCAAGCAAAGCCGTGGCTGTCTTTATTAAATTCAGCTCAGTTTAGTGGAAACTGCTTGGTGACTGAAATAAGCCAATTCTGTTTCTCTATTATAAAAACAAACAAAGAGACACCCCTGTTATACCTGAGCTTCTCAGTGTCAACAGAAGTGAACGCATTAACTGAAAGCATTCAGGAACCAGAAACAATGTGCATTGGTTGGAAATTAGCTAAAAGCTCTCCACTGAAAGGATTTGATTTCACTGCCACCATTAGGAACTTGCTCCTGAGTCAGAGTGAATGTGAGTTTGAATAGAAACTCACTGTACCTGAACATGATCTCTGGATGGGTTTTAGCATAGCCAAAATGAGGATTTAAAGGGAATATCTGAAGATTGCAATGAAAGGATAGAAAAACAAAACAAAACAGAAAAAGTATATGGCATAGCATATCATATCCGACCAAAATTCTGTTTGTGAAAGTAACTCTACAGACCCAGTGAAAGTGGAGAGGAGGGCACCGAGCTTCCTGCTCTTGGACTGTTTTATAGTAAACGATCTGTATTAGTAAATATGATACAGCTCACAGGATGGTGGTCCACTAACTTAGCAAACTTGATTTTGTAAGTATTACTCAGAGCCGACTAGCTGGACCTCTAAATGTTTCTTAAACCAGAAAAAAAGAGGTGTTCATGTAAATAAAACTATCACTCCCACCTGGAGAGAGGAGAAACCACTTAGGTTCCATTTCAGATAAATGAACAAATGAATGAATGAATTTCCAGCTGTTAAGGATCACTAACAATTCTTTATAAACATCAGGTAGCACCCCCCGAAAAGTGCTAAGATTTTTAAATTACTTCATTTTTTAAAAGCACGATTTTAAATTTCCTAGTTGATAGAACTTCTTAGAAAACATCTTACCGCCAAAGTTCCTTGCATAATTTTGTTGAAAATTTGTTTGGAAATCACAGAAGTTAAGAAGTGGTAAAGGTCTAGATTAATACTCAGTTAAAAAAAAAAAAAAACAACCCAGATACTGCTTTAATTATTTTGAAAAGAAAGAATTTAACATAGAGAATTGGTTTCAAAGGTAATGGAAGGAACGAGTGAGCAGAAAGGGAAGGTTATATAAAGAATTCTTAAAACTCAACAGTAGGAAAGAAAAAAACAGGACTGAAAAAATGGAGAAAGGATCTAAATGGACACCTCATCAAAGAGGAGCTATAAATAGCAAGCATATGAAAAGATGTTCTACGTATATCATTGGGGAACTTTAAATTGAAACAGTAATGAGAAACCACTACACACCTATTAGAATAGTGAAAATTCAAAACACTGATGACAAGTGCTGGTTAGGATGTGGAGAAACAGGAATTCTCATCTATAGCTGGTAGGAATGAGAAATGATACGGTTTACAACACAGTTGAGCAGTTTCTCTCAAAGCTAAACATACTGTAAAATAGGATCAATCTAGCAATCATACTTCTTGGTATTTACCCAAAGGGGCATAAAATGTATGGTCACACAAAGATCTACACCTGAAAGTTTAAAGCAGCTTATTTCTAATCGCTAAAACTTAGAATAAACTAAGATGTCGTTCAGTAGGTGAATGGATACATTGTGATATACCCAGACAGTGGAATATTATTCAGTGCTGAAAAAGGTGAATGGATAAATGAATTGTGATATATCCAGACAATGGCATATTATCCAGTGCTGAAAAAAAAATGAGTTATCAAGTCATGAGAAGACATGGAGGAAACTAAAATGCGTATTATGAAATGAAAGAAGCCAATCTAAAGAAGTTACATATGTATGATTCTAACTATACGAAATTCCATAAAAGGCAATACCATGGAGACAGCAAAAAGATTGGTGGTTGTCAGGAGTTAAGATGGAGGGAGGGATGAATTGGTGGAGCACAGAGGATTTTTAGGGCAGTGAAATTACTCTGCATGGTGCTGTAGTGGTAGGTGTATGTGATAGTACATTTGTGAAAACCCATCAGATATGCACCACCAAGAGTGTCCCCTAATGCAAACTACAAACTTTGGATGATGTAGGCTCATCAGTTGTAACAAGTGTGCTATCTGGTGTGGGATGCTGTCCAAGAGTGTGGACAACAGGCATATGGGAACGCTATGTTCTGCTCAATTTTGCTGTGAACCTAAAACTGCTCTAAAGCATAAAATCTATTTTTACAAAGCGGGCAGGGGCAGATTACCCCCAATTTGTAACTCTAGGAAGTTGCTACCGTTCCTGGGGTTATAAGAAGAAAGGAGAGATGGTTAGGATAATGGTACCCGGAGCCCACAGTCTGTGCAGCTGAGGGACAGTGTGGCTGCCATCACGCCTGCTAGAACACTGCGGAAGCCCACATGGTCAGGAAGTCCCCCTAGCTCTGAGCCCACCAGCACCGTGCTGTCGTTAGGATTGCTCTGTGAGGTCAGGCGTCCGGGGACTTCATCCAGGGACTGCTGTGCCTCCAGCCCCTGTGGATGCCTTCACCGCCAGAGATGCGGCTGGCAAGCCGGCGGAAGGAATCTAAACACCACGCGACCTCTCCCAGCCTTCCGATCTGCCGGCAGCGCCCCCGCTTGGCAGGAGCTAATGGAAAGCCAGCTGGAACTGGAACCGGAATTGTAATTTGCAGACTTTCAGCTCTCCGCAGAGAAGAATGTTGACGGATGGGAATGGGGCTGAAAGCGCACAATCAGTAAGGTCATTTAAAGAAAGATGGCGAAGATCTTTCCCTTTTTATTTCCACTATTCTTATCCCTTCCAGACTCAGCCTAAAAAATGATCAATTAAAAAAAAAAGATTGGGATAACTACCACTGCCTGAGGGCCCACTATGCTTGCTGCCTGTTAAGTATTCTGCATGTAGACTGTGTTTTTTCTTTTAAATCTTCATTAAATGGGAAACGGTGACTGCAAGAAATTAAGTCACTTCTCCAAGGTCAAACAGCTCTTAAGTAGCAAACAGGGTAAGTGATCTGTCTTTCATCTGACATCAGGTTCTGTGCTATTTTCATAACTTTCATAGCTCCAAGCTAATCAGATGCTGAATCTCGTCTTTTAAGAAATGTAATGTTTCACAAGAGTAGCTCCTGTTAAAAGATGCAAACAGTGATTACCAAAATCAAAGTCACAGAACAGTAGTCTTGGACGCAGTTATTTGGCTATTCCCCTCCCTTTTTCCCTGGAAACATTAACTTAACCTCACTATTTTTTCTCCTATCCAATATCTAGGGAATAGGTTATTAAAAATCTATTTCAAAGAAATGACAATGAGTTAACCCAGGTTCGGCTGATTGCTATTAGCAGTTACTATTACTTCCTTGCCTACCTTACTCCATTCGCACACCCAAGGCCAAATGTCTAAAATTTCATACACCCACAAAACGATGGGCCCATTGTTGTGCTGGGATTCTTGCCCTTCACCACAAGGAAGCATGGTGGTGAAGTCTTCTCAATTAAAAAATGCATATGACACTGAAGTACCTTCAGCAAGGGACACTGGATGTGTTGGAAAATCCTGTAGTTCTGTGGAAGAGGGCTCACTCAGCACGTGCGTCAAAGACTTGCTGAGGGTGTATGAGGAAATTTTGCCACTAAATAGCAAAGGTCACTCTGTAAAATCCTGCAGGGGCTGGCATTTTTGGTTTCATGTATTTGTATGGAATGAGAAGAAGAAGGAATGAGTAGGGTGTGTGAATGGTTCTTTATAGTGGGCTATTGTGACTGTTTTAGAAGGAGGCTAAGAATGAAAGAAATGTATATAATGCATTAGCTAAGGCCCTGATTAAAATGGGTGGAATATTTGTGTTTCGTGTGGGTGAGAGAGGCATGGGCCTTTTTTCTTTTATTTACCGCTCTACCAGTGTCACTGCGGGAAGCTCACTCTCCTGAGAACTTCAGATTTCTATTTCCTTTCAACCTCAGTGTCCCTATCTGGCAATGGTAATATGCATTATGTTTGCTCCATTTAATTCATGCAACATTACTGATCTCTTTCTATCCAATTTATGCATGTTATTATGTACATTTCTCATCAGAAACTACTATGGAGTTGTAAAGCTGGATAAAGCAACTTTCCTGTCCTCAAAGGGGTTACACCCTAGTAGTGGAGGAAAAGAAGGATGGCACAAAAAGTTATGATGCAAAATAAAACAATGAAAGTGCCACAAAAGAGAAGAGGAGGAAGAAGACTATCATCTACTAAGAACTTTTATGCATCACACACTTTTATATGTTGTCTCATTTAAACCTTACACATCCATTAATGTAGATAGTGTATCCATTTCACAGAAGAGGAAAATGGGGTTCAAATAAGCAAAATAACTTGTCCAAAGTTGCATAGTGAGGAACCACTGGAGCTAGGTCTGAAAGTGGGTCTTCTGACCTCCACATCCAGATTTACACGCGTCCAACACAGGGCTCCAAGAAGAAATAAATGACAGAACTCTCACCTAGAAGGAGAGACAGGGGTTGAAAGTGAAAAAAAGGAAAATGCTGAAATTCAACCCATTTGAGACAAGATTTGAGAGATATGGAGGCCATAGAGTGAGAGGGGGATGTACCAAGAAGAAGAAGCAATGTGAGCAAAGAAACAGACTTTTAAAGACTCATCCAGAAGGTCTATTCGAAAGAAGCACAGGGTTCCATTTGAAAGAACCAGTAATGTGAAGACCAAAGTCCAAAGAGTAAGCACCAAGGACATGCCCAGAACAAAGAAGAGGACAGAAGTGGGAAGAGGCAAGGGAGAGAATCTACCTGTGGCTGCCTGGAGAAACTCTACAAACCAAGGGGTTGTGATGAACTACATCTGTTCACATTTATGCTCATGTTTTACATATGGCTGCCATTTATATTTCTCTTCTATTTTTGTCATATTAAGTCCGTAGTGTTGGAAATTGAGAATTCAAAAGATAGGCAAATGCTCAACTTGTTTTGTCCATGGAACATAGTTTAAAAATCTACCTCCTGGAGCCATCAGGCTACTGATTGTGTTGGATATTGCAGGTAAGAGGAATTATAATGATATCCCCTATGTCAAATTTTATCCATGATGAGATTCGGACCAAGAGCCCAGCCCTAAACAATACAGGGCCTTAATAGGGATCCCAGCCTAATTGGGATCCCAGGCCTAACACCAGATCTAATATATACTGAGGCTCTCACCTGGTTTTTCATTATGAAAACAAAGGCGTATATAATCACGTGTCTCTTAATGACTGGGAAATGTCTGAGAAAGATGTCCTTTGGTGATTTCATTGTTGTGCAAACATCATAAAGTGTACTTACACAAACCTAGGTGGTATAGTCCACTCACATCTAGGCTATAAGGTATAGCCTATTGTTCCTAGGCTACAAGCCTGTATAGCAGGTTATTGTGCTGAATACTGTATGCAATTGTAATGCAATGGTAACTCTAAGGATTTGTGTGTCTAAACATATGTTAATATGCAAAAGGTACAGGAAAAATACCATACTATGAGTTTATGGCACCACTGTCACATCATATACGAGGTCCATTTTGACCAACATGTCATTATGCAGCACATGACAATAGCTTATTTCCTTTCTAAAATGACACTCCTTTTCTTTGTTTATAGTGCTCTATTTTGGGGGATATTCAGGTGGCTTTCCAGAGCAGATAGAGACAATCAAAGCAAGAACAGCTTTCTGCATTATAGACACGCTCTCTGAGAGTGGCAGCCTTTGTTTTAGCTGCTGTGATCCGGCAACAGACAGAGATTGTGTGCCCATAGCTGGCTGCGTGTGACAGGGATTGTTCTGTCTCTGGGTGAGAGCAAGGCTTCCGTGAGCTGCCAGTTGGCAGTCCTGACAGCTGCCTGTAGCAAAAACATCAGGGATAACATGTAGGGAGATTACTGATTCATCTCCCATGAGCAAATCCCTGCACAGACAGCACCGGAAACATGACTGAAAATTGCCCTTTATAATTCTTCACTTTATAATCAAATGTCGGCTTTTAGACATTTTCTGCCAATGAACACCTGTGTAACACATTAATTTGGGTGGGGGAGATAGATGGAGGCACAGCCCTCTATAGCAGCTGATATAATACGGTATCCAGGGGCACAGCATTGCAGCTTATGTGAAAGGCAACTTCATAATAAGAATCATAAGCCTGATGTTCCATTCAACCTTCCAGATTATCATAAGATGGAGTGTTTGCCTTTGAAATGATTTTCTAGGAAAGCAACTGCTCAAACATTTCCAACATTCCTTTTCTGCACATGTACCATGTCAGAGTCCTGCTGGGACCACCCCGGCATAACCATTTGCTGTACTCTATGGCCCCAGACTGGCAGTTCCTGTGGCCTCCTCTGGACTGGCCAACTGCTCGTCTCTCAAGCCTTGCCCTGATGACTCTTTGCTTTTCTCAAAAGCCATACCCATTACAGGGGGCTTAGGATTACTGTTAATTTCCTTACTGGTGAGGAGCAAGATGGCTCCAGGGTTCTAGATGTGTTTTTCAAGTAAGATTTCCAGGATGTATTTACTCATTCATTGAGTCAATCCATCATGCATTCACAAGTATTTTTCATACACTTCTGCTACAGTTTGAGTGTCATCACTAAAACTAATGTTGAAATTTAATTGCCATTGTAATATCAAGACGTGGGGCCTTTAAGAAGTAAGTGAGCTATGAGGGCTCTCTCCCCTGAATGGATTAACACCATCAGCTCAGAAGTGGGTTGGTTATTTAGGGAGTGCACTTCCTAACTTCCTTTTTTTTTTGAGATGGAGTCTCATATTGTCACCCAGGCTGGAGTGCAGTGGTGTGATCTCAGCTCACTGCAACCTCTGCCTCCCAGGTTCAAGAGATTCTCCTGATTCTCCTGCCTGAGCCTCCCAAGTAGCTGGGATTACAGGCGCGCACCAACATGCCCAGCTAATTTTTGTATTTTTAGTAGACATGGGGTTTCACCATGTGAGTCAGGCTGGTCTCCAACTCCTGACCTCAGGTGATCCACCCGCCTCAGCTGCCCAAGGGAGAGAACTTCTGAAAAAGGGATAAAATTTGGTCCCCCTCCTCTCCCTCTGTCTTGCATGTTCACTTTTGCCTTTTGTCCTTCCACCCTGAGATGGCCTCCCCAGGTGCCAGTGCCATGCTCTTGGACTTTTCAGCCTCCAGAATTTTGAGAAATAATTCATTTTCTTTATAAATTACCCAATCTGTGGTATTCTGGTATATCAACAGAAAACAGACTGAAGTAACTTCCATGCAGCAGGTGCTGTACCTGGTGTGGCTCAGGTTCTAGAGACACCAGATACATTCTCTGATTACATTTAAGGAGGGAGTAGAAGTTTTTGCACAAATAACTACTCAAAGGATTCTGTAAGTTCAAACTGTGGTAAGTTATATGAACAAGAGGCAGGCTCTGAGGGAGATCAACATCAAGGTGGAAAAGGAGGGAGGGCCACGTCAAAGATGGGAGGATGATAAATCCAAGAAGACCGAATAGGTCTTAGCCAAAGGAATAGTCTGGGAAGGAACCACAGCAGAGAAAATGATGTGAGTGAAAGCTGGGGGTGGGGTCTTGAAATACTCATCACACTGAAGAAGGCTGGAGTAAAATGAGTGAGTAGCAGTCAAGAAGTGTTTCCTGGAGGATGCTATGGGGTTTGGCCATCCCTGAAAACACAGGGCTTGGAATCATTTTAATGTTCTTGGTATCATGTTAAATGCTCTTGGATTTTATCATAAGTGTGAAGTTCTTAATCAGAGAAGTGGTATAATCACATTCATGTTTTAAGAAGGATTTTTCCCTGATTGTAGTGTGGGTGGACGCTGTGCTGCTACAGGAGGGCAAGTTGGGCACACGATGTCACTCAGGAGGCAGCCATGAAAGTCTAGACAGGAAATGAGAGTGGCTTTGACCAGGGCACAGGCAATGGCATGGAGGGAAATTGGATGCATTTGAGATGGATTTTGGACTTAGAAGTGTTAGGACTTGGTGATGAATGTGAGCAGAGAATGGCAGGGTATTTCAAGGATTTAAGTATCTTCATTGAATTCTCTGCATCATAGCCCTAAGTAGTGAGTAATATTGTGAAACGCATTTTTATAGACAGATAAAGTTAAATGCAGCTGTACGTGCTAGTCCGAAGCCTTCTGTGACATGAATCCAACTATTTTCAGGACAATTTTCCTAACAACTCCTATGTAACATCCAAAACATCCCAAACACCCCAAGCTCCTGCCACATCCACTTACCACTTATTATCAAAACTAAACCTATTTTCGTTTATTTTCTCCTTGTGTCTCTCAGGCCCGCCATTCTTCTCTGTGCTTCATTCTCTCCCCATTCTGATTAAACGCCTTATACCTTTTTACTGCAGATATCTGTGTGTAATACAAGAGTCAGCAACATGCACTGTGGTCCTAGACTTGATTTTAATCCAGGCTTTACCTCATATTAACTTTAAGATTTAGGGCAAGTAACTTAGCCCCTTAACTCCAGTCACATCACTGACATAATGGGAATATTAATAGTGTATATCTCTGGAAAAGAGTTTGGAGGTTTCTCAAAAACCTAAAAATTGAGCTACAATATGATCCAGCAATCCCACTGCTGGTATATACCCAAAAGAAAGGAAATACGTATATCAAAGAGATATCTGCACTCCTAGGTTTATTGTAACACTGTTTACAATAGCCAAGATTTGGAAGCCACCTAAGTGTCCATCAACAGATAAATGGATAAAGAAAATGTGGTACATATACACAATGGAGTACTATTCAGCCATACAAAAGATCCAGTCATGACCAGGCGTGGTGGCTTACACCTGTAATCCCAGCACTTTCGGAGGCCAAGATGGGCAGATCACGAGGTCAAGAGATCAAGACCATCCTGGACAACATGGTGAAACCCCGTCTTTACTAAAAAAACACAAAAATTAGCTGGGCATGGTGGCACATGCCTGTAGTCCCAGCTACTTGAGAGGCTGAGGCAGGAGAATTGCTTGAACCCAGGAGGCGGAGGTTGAAGTGAGCCGAGATCGCACCACTGCACTCCAGCCCGGTGCCTGGTGACAGAGTGAGACTCTGTATCAAAAAAAAAAAAAAAAAAAGCTCCAGTCTTTTCCAACAACATGGATAGAAGCAGAGATCACTGTGTCACAGAAAGACAAATATTGCATGTTTTCACTTATTTGTGGTATCCAAAAATCAAAACAATCGAACTCACGAACATAGAGGGCCAAAGAATGGTTCACAGAGGCTGGGGGCCTGGGGAAAGGTGGGGATAGTTAATGGGTACAAAAATAGTTGAAATGAATCAGACCTACTATTTGATAGTCCAGCAGGGTGACAACAGTCTGTAATAAGTTAACTGTACTTTTTTTTTTTAAAAAAAAAAACAGAGTTCTGCTCTTGTTGCCCAGGCTGTAATGCAATGGTGTGAACTCCGCCTCTCAGCTTGAAGAGATTCTCCTTCCTTAGCCTCTTTAGTAGCTGGGATTACAGGCATGCGCCATCACATCCAGCTAATTTTGTATTTTTTTTTTTTTTTGTAGAGATGGGGTTTATCCATGTTGATCAGGCTGGTCTCGAACTCCTGACCTCAGATGATCCTCCTGCATTAGCCTCCCAAAGTGCAGGGATTACAGGCATGAACCACCGTGACTGGCCAATGGTACATTTAAAAAATAAAGAGTGTAATTAAATTGTTTGTAACTCAAAGGATAAATGCTTGAGGAGATGGATACCTCATTCCACAGGAGATGTTTATTTCATGCTGCATGCCTGTATTAAAAAATCGTATGTCCTCCGTAAATATACACACCTACTATGTACCCACAAAAATTAAAAAGAAAACAATAGTACATATCTCATGTGATTATTTTGAGGATCAAATAAGATAATATAGGCCAACGGTTTAGCATGGTGCCTAGCACAGAGTTAACACTCAATGAATATTAGCCATCATCATAATCATCATCATCTGTCTTTTTTGTAAATAATTTTGCTCATCTTTTTTCGTGCATGACTAGATTGAATATTTGTCCTGAAAATGATTGGGCATTCATTTTGGTATCCTTGACACCTAATACAATGTCTAGAATGTATTTTTGAATGAATAAAAAAAATAAGGACGCAAAATGCTATATATTTAAGAAAGGGATCAGTTATTCTTTTTTAATCCAAATACTTTTAAAATTATATAACCTAAAACTTGTTACCAGGGAAGGCAACAGACGTCTCCTGTTTTGAAAAGTCACTGCCTATGGGAAAAAAACAGGAAATCTTATTGCATTTCTACTTTTAAAATAGAATTCCTAATTTCCCTTTGTGCACTGAAAAGCAATCGACTGGGAGGCTGTAATCCAGCAAGAGGCACGGGGGGTGGTGGGGTGAGTAGATAGATTATCTTAAAAATGAAGATAAAATGTCTGCAGCACCATTCTTGAGAAATGAAAATAAGGCCAGAAAGGGAGACCATCCTATAAACATTACACTGAATGGCAAGGTCATGAGCAATGGTTTTACTTATCTTTCAACAAAAGGCTGTGCTTAAAAGCATATTTTAATATCTGTTGAAAGTGCATGTTTATCCAAACACCATTGGACAATGTCTGAATTAATAAATAAGCATTTTTGGAACTTCAGCATAAGAGAAGACAATATGTTTTGTCATTTCAAGCTCCTTGTTTCTAAATAGAACAGGTCCTAGCAAGGGGAGGGGGCTTTTGTTTTGCCAGATAATGTGGTGGCTAGATAGGCAAATTTCCAGATAACATTAGAGCAGAGCAGAATTGCATGACCTAATACAGGAGAGAAGGACTGGGACTCTCATATGAAGACTAAAGATAGAATAAAGCGAACCCAGGAAAGGCAGGGAGAGAGGAGAAGGAAGAGAGAGAATCACCACTCAGCCCCCACCATGGAAAATTTGTGACACCACAGCAAAGTCTAAGGAACATTTCAATTTGTTGTTGGCTGGGCCAACATAAACCCTCTGCTGGCTCTCTGCAATCTCTAGTAAATTACATATTGCTTATGAGTGCTTTTATGTGAATGGATTATTTTAGGGGAAAGCAACTAACTGAAGGAAACTGGGAAAGACAGTTATTTTTTCCTCTTTTGAGAAAGTAGTAAGACACATTTTTAAATGAGAGAAAATGAGATTACAGGGTTTAATGCTTCCTAAGCAAAGAAAACTCTATGGGTTTCTCTATAAGGAGAAAGAAGAAAGAGAAAAGACGAAGCAAGAGAGAAAAACTATATATACACATATTGATCATCATCACAGTTGTTATCCTTAACCTCAGTTTTTAAAATCAAGCTATTTGTACTAATAGATTACATCAGGAAAGAAAAGTCTGCATGCAAAATCGTTGAGAAATGATGAAAGAACATTTACCATCACACTGGCCTGGAATCTAGGATTCTCTCCCTTGGTGCTGGACTAATTGTAAAGGACTTGGCGACTAAAATTTAAAAAAATCCTAATGGATATTGTTGTTAAAAGCAGGGTTATATTGAAATACTCTGATGAGATAACAATCAAGTCTCAGTGAAAATCCTGCGAATTCCTGGATCTAGGGCTAATGGTCCCATTTCTTCCCCACTGGAATTCATTGTTACTGATGGGTTCATTTCTATTCTCTTGGTAAATCACTTGATGAATATTTTAAATATACTGCCTGGGTATCTAGTTTTTAAAGCTTATTTTATGTCAAGGTACAATTTCTCAAGTTATTTGGCATTTGGGTCTTCTTACTTTCCCTTATAGTCACATCTTTTTTATCACACACTTTTTAAAAGTGACATCTAACACTCAGCAACTAGGGTTGTCTAGTTTCACTATTAATGGTGCTACCTCTTATGCTCCTCAAAACAGACAACACACACACACGCGCGCACGGACACACACACACACACACACACACACACTCATGAATCAGATAATAAAGGATGCAAGTAGCGACAATGCTCACCATTTGACCCCGACCTCTTTGAAGTAGTTAGAACATTTTACTTGCAAGTGACAGAAACTCAGTTCAAGCTGCTAAACCCAAATCAAACTAGAAAAAAAAGGAAAGAAAAAACCCAAAATGGACTTTTTTTTTTTAAAGAAAAAAAGAAAGAGAAAGAAAAAGTGGGAGAACAGAATTCTTGCTCTATTGCCCAGGCTGGAATATATCAAAAACCTCTTTTATGCCATCAATTATACTTAACAACAGAGACAGAAAGAAATACAGGAAGAAAATAACAGTCAACCAATATTTCATTTAGGTCTGTGATATACTATGTAAATGCTAAAGAGTAATTCACTTTCTGTTACATAGTCACTTTCAGAATGGGTGTATTATAAATTAACAATTTGATGTCAAAATCTCCCGCCATTATTGTGCGGGAGTCCAAATCTCTTTGTAAGTCAATAAAAACTTGTCTTATGTATCTGGGTGCCCCTGTATTAGGTACGTATGTATTTATAATCATTAACTTCTGTTGTTACATTGATCCTTCTACCATTATGTAATGTCCTTCTTTGTTTCTTTTAGTCTTTATTACTATTAAAGTCTATTTTATCGGAGACAAGAGTTACAATTCCTGCTTTTTTTTTTCCTCTCCATTTAATTAGTAAATCTTCTTCCATCCGTTTAAGTCTTTGTGTATCGTTGCGAGTTGGATCTGTACACTATGTACCAATGGATTTTAACTTTTTATTCAATTTACCTGTCTGTGACTTTGATTAGGGCATTGTATCCATTTAAATTTAGAATTAATACTAATATTTGTGAGTTCAATATTGTAATTTAATGCTAACTGGCTTTTTTGCCCGTTATTTGATGTAAATTCTTCATTATGGAGATACTCTTTACATTTTGGTGAATTTTTGAGATAACTGATACTGGTTGTTCCTTTCTGTTTGTAGTGCTTCTTTCAGAAGATCTTGTAAAGCAGGCCTGACGGTGATGAAATCTCTGAGTGCTTGCTTGTTCACAAAATATTTTATTTTTCCTTTGTTTATAAAGCTTAGTTTGGCAAGATATGAGATTCTGGGTTGAAAATTCTTTTCTTTAAGGATATTGAATACTGACCCCCACTCTCTTCTAGATTGTAGGGTTTCTGCTGAGAGATCTGCTGTGAGTCTGATAGGCTTCTGCTGAGAGGTCTGCTGTGAGTCTGATAGGCTTCCCTTTATGAGTAACCTGACCTTTCTCTCTGGCTGCCCTTAGAATTTTCTCCTTTATTTCAACCCCAGTGAATCTAGCAATTATATGTCTTGGAGTTGGTCTACTTGAGGAATATCTTTGTGGTGTTCTCTGGATTACCTGGAGTTGAGTATTGTCCTGCCTTACTAGGTTAGGAACGTTTTCCTGAATAATATCCTGAAAAATATTTTCCAACTTGGATTCATTCTCTTCATGACATTCAGGTACACCGATCAATCATAAATTAGGTCTTTTCACATCGTCCCATATTTCCTGGAGACTTTGTTCATTCCTTTTTACTCTTTGTTCTCGAATC
>CAUYQU010046039.1:0-13688 GCA_963574635.1 Cheracebus regulus | reverse complement strand
GTGTTCTCATTGTTCAACACCCACCTATGAGTGAGAACATGCGGTATATGATTTTCTGTTCTTGTGTCAGTTTGCTGAGAATGATGGTTTCCAAGTTCATCCATGTCCCTACAAGGGACATGAACTCATCGTTTTTTATGGCTGCATAGTATTCCATGGTGTATATGTGCCACATTTTCCCTGTCCAGTCTATCATCGATGGGCATTTGGGTTGGTCTTTGCTATTGTAAACAGTGCTGCAATGAACATACGTGTGCATGTGTCCTTATAATAGAATGATTTATCAAATCCAAAATCTTAAGCTGAAGATGGTGCAGGTTGGGGATGCAGACCCACATAGACAGGAGAGAAGGTGTGTTAGTTCTGAAGAGGTCACATGGCCTAACTGACCAGGCAAGTTGGATGCTGCAGCACCCTTCCAGGCGCATGGGTCCCCCTTGGGGCTATAATGGGAAGCCCGGCTGGTGTGTCCTCCCATCTCCTGGGCACGGGGATGTGAGCAGAGAGAAACAGAGGTGCACAAAGCTCTATGTAGGGGGACGCCAGGGAGAGAGAGAGAGCCCCACGCTTGAACCCTCCCCCAGGCCTGCTCCCTCCACAGGAAATCAGAAGGCCAGCATCCTAAGGCCACATAACCAGGGACCCCCCTCAGCCACTGGGGTTCCCGAGGAAAAGGGATGTGCAGAAACTCACTCTGAGGCCTTTGCTAAATCCTCAGACTCTGCAGCTTCTTTGTGAAACAAAGAAGGCTAAATGAGACACAAAGTTTGGCGGATCAGAGACGCCTGGGCTGAGGCAGATTTTCTCTTTCAGGCGATAGGCAGGCCCCCAGCCTGGCCTGCCCGGCCCCTGTGGAATGTTCTGGGGGCTCTCTCTGGCACTGGCTTTCAACTCTGCTTCTGAAGTTAGTCTGAACAATGGAAACAATTCCTTTCCATGATTAAAATCTTCCACCCTCTAAAATTAGTCCCAGGAAATTAGAACACCAGTAATTGTAGGAGGCTACACAATCCCAGCAATTTAAAGTGGAGTCATTTACGGAAATCACCAAAGTCCTTAGAAGATACTTCCTTGGTAGTTTTTGTCCTATAACTTGAGGCCACTAAAGGGTCATCGAAGCTCAATGGCTCTCAGTCTCCCAGTTATTAAATCCATTCCAGCTAAGAGATAACACAGAATTGTTAGCAGAGGGACGTTGTGACACAGTGGCCTTTCCTCATACAAAGGAGGTGGATTAATATGTACTTTATGTGTATGAGTGTGATTAGGGACTTAAGAATTCAAGATTTTGCCCTTTAAGTTTTCTTTGTCATTATTTTTTTTTTTTTATCACAAATAGAAAATTTGGGATTATATTTTCTCCTGTTCACTCTGTCCTTGTTTAAAACCTAATCACAGAGGAGCTTCATACAGCAACACACAAGCATAGGATCAATTCTCCTAAAAGCCTCATGGTGCAGCCTTGCAAGGGAACCATGGGTTCACCAGCTCAATAAACAATAGGTCTGCATTTAGCTTGTATGCATTTTTCTTGAATGTGCTGCATTTTTCTTTTATGTCTCTTTTCTGACTTTAAAAAAAAAAAAGAAGGCCAGTGGAAAATTGCTGACAAGGGGCAGATGAATGAACCCTGAAACTACACTACCCATCACTAGAACTGGGAGAGCTTGCACTCTGTTTGTGGAGTTGAGGCCAGAAAAGAAGGTGACAGATATTTGTAAGGGGTTCAACCTCAACTTCCTCCTATGGAATCTGAGTAGTAGAAACACACTTGAGAACACCCTTTCCTCTTTCCAACGCCCTCCCACCTCTTCCTCATTCCCTTCTTTCCACCCTCACCAGTGTTCTCACCTTTTCCCTGTAAGCTGGTTGTTTCCAAAATGGTGGCAGCAAGACTGAAACCTGAGCAGGATTACATCGCCCAGCCCCAGCCTACCTTCCCAGGGCATCTCCCTGTACACCCCAGTGGGGACCATATGTTTCAGTGACTCTAAAACACCACTCTCTGCAACAGCGTGATCTCGGCTCACTGCAACCTCTGCCTCCCAGGTTCAAAGGATTCTTGTGCCTCAGCCTCTAGAGTAGCTGGGATTATAGACATGCATCACCATGCCTGGTTAATTTTTTTTTTTTGTATCTTTAGTAGAAACAGGGTTTCACCATGTTGGCCAGGCTGGTCTCGAGCTCCTGACCTCGTGATCCGTCCACCTTGGCCCCTCGAAGTGCTAGGATTACAGGCGTGAGCGAGTCTTTGCCCTCCGAGAGCTAATGATCTAGGTAGGGAAGGGACATGACGAGCCATCAAATTATACAAGCAAGTGTAAAATTACAGACTGTTCCTGGTACCAGGACAGTGACCATAATTGAGTGCTTTTACTGAGTTTCAGTAGACAGGGAGCTTCATGGAAACACAACAGGCAGCTGAGGTATCGAGGATGTGTGGACAGCTGAGAAAGGCGGGCGAGCCAGCAGCATCGTAGGCAGGGAGAATGGCTGCGGAGCCTCCCAGGACGTCCTTCCCAGGCATCGTCGCCTGGAAAGCCCTGTTTCCCCTTGATGCACCATTTGAATGACACCCTTTAGGAAGGCTTCCTGGATTCTCTCAAACCCCTCTTCTTTCCTCCAGCCAATCACTGAACAAGTGTATAGTAAGCACCTGCTGTGTGCCAAGCACTGTGAGGACACCTGGGTACCATGGGGAAGAAGACCAAGCTCTTGCCTGTTTGACAATGGAGGTTGCATCCTTTTTCAGGTATGATGAGGCCAGCTGCTCAGGAGACAACACCGTTTGAGAGTGTGTTACTCAGTTCCCAAGAGAAGGGGGCACTCCAAACCACAGAGGGCCATGCAGGAACCCCCGGCATCGGGAGCAAGGGGACGTGGTGGGGAGGAGGCATTACTGTGGTTTCCATAAGAAAGAACAGGCAGAGCAGGGTGGGCAGGCTTAGGAGTGGCTGGTTTGAATAATTTCAGCAGGCCCTGGCATAGGGCTATTCCTAGTTTTCTGGTTCTTAACCCTGCGGTGATCAGGGCAGGGGAACAGTGGCCCAGAGGACGGGAGCCTAACAAAGCAGGTGTAGGGTGTGGGCTCTGGACTGGCTGGTTTGCATTAGAGGGTGTGCTTGAAGGTAAGTGTTTTAACTGTCCAGACATTGGCTCATCCTGGGAGGGGCAGCCTCTCCAGGGTCCATAGGACCCAAATGTCAAAGCATCAGAATAAAAGACATGGTTAATGCATTGCCCTTAAGATGTACCTGTTTACCTGGGGAGATGAGCAAGAGATGACCATGCAACACAGCTAAATGCACAGTTGGGGCCCCTAGCCAGCCTTTGGAGGGCTGGGCTTCTCTTGAGCCCTGAGGGGTGGACAGGAGTCAGTCAGGGCAACAGGACATCTGGACCGAGGAGGCACAGAAAACAGGAACAGAGGAGGAGGCCAACAATCTAGAAAATGAAAGTAGCTCAAAATTGCTGGGAAGCCCAAGCTGTGGGAGAAGGTGCCAGTAAGAGAGAAGGCTGTCAGTGGGACCAGATCGTGGAGGGTGGGGTTTGACCCAGAAGCTGGCTTTATCCTGAAGGCAGGGAGAGCCGCAGAAGGGTTTGATGGAGGTCAGGGATGTGCCAGGCTTTGCATTTTCGATCATTTGGAAGGGAATATGAGAACACCCTAAACACATGTAGCTCGCGAGGCCACTGCAACCGTTCAGGGGAGAGATGGTGGTGGTGGAGGTGGTGGAGATAAGAAATGAACAGATGTAAGGGATACTGACAAAGAAAATCATGGGATTTGTGAGGTCAGGTGAAGGGGCAGGAATGACCCCATATCCCTGCGGGACCAGCCGGCAGAGTGGTCATCACCACGAGGGATGCCAATTTAACTCAGCTCCCAGAATGAGGGACTCATCCCTTATGGATAGAATTATTTTAGAAAATTTACATTATACTGTGAGTGTCCAAGGCACTGGGATACTGTTTACCTCAGAACATCTTGATAAGGACTGATTGAGATAATGGCTCTGAAGGTGCCAGCTCTGGAAAACACTGCTCATGTGTTTTCTTAATTTATAGCTACCATTATTATTCCTGTACAGCCCAGGTCTCTCTCTGCCCAGAGCCAAGGCAGCAACAGTCACCCCATTTTAATGCTCTTCAGAGCAGCCACAGTATGCATATGGTATGCAAAGGAACGAGCAGCCCTTGCAAACACAAACGTCTCTTCTCCCTCTCTTCCTTAGAAACATTGCACAGCATTCAACGTAATTTATTCTGGACAGTATTTCACCTCACTAAAAGATGATAGTTTTTAGGATCCCAGGAATCTAGGTGTAAATTCTGGGCCAGTGAGATTTAAGTGCAAATGGATGGAACTTCCAGAAATATTCCTTGAAAGGAGAGGGTGTGACATTTTTCTCCACATTATTCACACTATTCACACTTTTGAACAGAACTCAGATGAGATGGCTGGAATTCTTGCAGCTACTTTGGACTATGAGGAGATTTATTTTTAGGCAAGGCATCAGTCTGTGTTCCCCCTGGCTATGGAGGCCCTTCCTGATCCTGGACCCCTCTCTGCTCTGAGGACACTTACCTAAGGAATAAATGTTTTCCTATCTTCTTTAACCTACAGTTTCTCAGGCCTTTGTAACTCACAGATAAACCTAATGTGAAGTGATACATCTGATAATAAGCCATCAGTAGTTTTACCTTAATACAAAGAGCTGTGAAGGAGTAAAGTCGGTTATGCATTCATAAAGAGTGTGCATAGTATCTGTAAGTTTAAACAAGGGGTAAAATACTGGTTAAACCTTTAAACAATGCATTTCATTTATTTTGTCAGAATCTTCTAAGATGAAATAAATATTTTGAACATTTTCTCCAAAAAATAATACTGAAACTATCTCTTTTAGTGTAAAAAAATCAATATTCATTTTTTTATTTTTTATTTTACTTTGTTTTTTGAGACCAAGTCTTGCTCTGTTGCCAGGCTGGAGTGCAGTGGCACAGTCTCAGCTCACTGCAAACACTGCCTCCCAGGTTCAAGCAATTCTCCTGCCTTAGCCTCCTGAGTAGCTGGGATTACAGGCATGTGCCACCACACCCAGCTAATTTTTGTATTTTTAGTAGAGATGGAGTTT
The DNA here is from genome assembly GCA_963574635.1 of Cheracebus regulus. Classification (NCBI taxonomy): domain Eukaryota; kingdom Metazoa; phylum Chordata; class Mammalia; order Primates; family Pitheciidae; genus Cheracebus; species Cheracebus regulus. Next base: position 8,553 of record CAUYQU010046039.1, on the reverse strand, counting down.
CACCATGTTGGTCAGGCTGGTCTCGAACTCCTGACCTCGTGATCCATATGCCTCGGCCTCCCAAAGTGCTGGGATTACAGGCGTGAGCCACCACACCTGGCAATATTCACTTCTTTAAACCTATTTTTAGTACAAGACTGGTTATTGTAAAAGAAAATTAATTTAGCTCCTATTAAAAGCATTTTAGAGCAAAGCTGCTCCAGAGAATTCTCAAAGAAACAGGAAAAACGATATCATTTCTCTGGATCTACTTAAAAGAGAATTGGGTGACTCTTACTTGCCCTTTCTTCTCAAAACAAATTTTTGGACTAAGACAAAGCACGGAAAATTTCTATGAAGTATTTGATACTCCAGTGGATGAGAAAGAAAGAAAGCTGTAAATGCACTGCAAAGTCTACAGTCAGACCTCAGGGACGCAAGAGGTAATCAAAGTTGTTTTTTTTTTTTTTTAAAGACACATGCTCACTTGGAACATTTAAATAAAACTTTAAAGATAGTGACCAAGACATTTGCCATTTTCTAAAAAGAAAGATACATCTTTATCTACCTGTCGTGAATTGAATTGTGTCCCTCAACATTTAAATGTTGAAGCCTTAACACCCAGTATATCAGAATAGAACTGTGCCAGGAACCAGGTGATTAAGGTTAAATGTGGTCATCACGTCAGGCCCTAATCCCATATGACTCCTCTCCTTAAAGAAGAGATTAGGGCACAGACACATATAGAAGGATGACCACGTGAGGATGCGGGAGAAGACGGCCTCAAGACAGCATCTACAAGCCAAGGAGAGAGGACACAGATGAAACTAGCCCTGCAAACGCCCTCCATCTCAGACTTCCAGCCTCCAGAACGAAGAGAAATACAAATTTCTTGCTTCAGCCTTCCAGCTGTTGGCACTTTGTTAGTTCCAGCAAACTAAGACACTGCCTCGTGCTGTTTCCCATCCTAGCTACAGTTGCAGATGAGACTGTGAAGCAGAGATGAGAACAGCTGCTGTCTTCAGCACGTGTTCTGCCATGACATCTGTCCAGGGAGTAGCCCACTGTCCACTGTGACCGGATGGCTCCGTTCTTCTCCTCTCTCCTCCAGTAATAGTCACCTGAGTCCTACTTTACACAGAAAACTTGAAGCCATCAAAAGGGAATTCCCACTGTCTCCAGACACCAGGCTGACAATTCCATTTAATCCTCCTTCCCAGGATCCTTTTCCTCCTTCATTCCAGGGAAGTGATTTCTCTTCCAGGCCCAGACAGTCATGCATCTGTGCCTTGGAGTCTGGAACTTTTTCTGTTCATTGACTCTTCTGTGTCTTCAATTCTCACCCCATGGCTCTTAATGGCTCCCGGTTCCTCTCTGCTCTTTCACAACCAAGCTTCTTTAAAGACCTAGGGAGATGCCATCTTTGTTTCCTAGCTCCCTTTCACTTCTCAGCCCGCCCAAGCTTGGTCCCTGTCCTTACTGCGTGACTTCACAACTCTTGCAGAGGTTATAAATAAGCTCCCCGTTGCTGAGCTCAGGAGACGTTCAGCCCATTCCCAGCAGCGTCCAATGAGCTTGATGTCCACGGCTCTCCCTCGTTATGTTCTGGCTTCCCCATTCTCCCCTGGCCTTTCCTTTTCTCAGTCATTTGCAAGGTCATCATCTTGCACCTGGACATTCAATTCTGAATTCCTCAAAGGTTAACCACCTAGGCCCAAAATTCTGTGGCCAGGTAAGTATCAAATGGAGACGTGCAGCTCAGCCGTTCCTCTGTCATTCTTCAGGGAAACACACAGTAACTTCACAGGCTGAATCCGGGATTCTTCCTCCAGCCTCCAGCGACAGCCCAGGTCCTCTCCCAGGCTGATCCGTTGTCTGAGGCAGTGCCATCTGCAGTGTTTTTGTTATTCGGACAGAAAGTCAGGAGTCAGCCTTGAAACCTTCTTCTCCCTCAGTCTCACCTCCAAACTATCACGAAGTCAACTTTTCCTCCTAAAAATCTATTGATTCCATTCACTTTCTTTCAATGCCACAGGGGTCTTTCTCCTGAAACTCCCGGCTTCCCTAAGACAGGCTGTTATTCCAGGCCCCTCACCCTACTCTCCCCTCAAGAAGAGATGTTTGCAATGCAACGGAAATGGCACCTTCTCTCCCATCCGTCCCCAACATCTTCCCTTCATGATCTGCTCTCTGCACCAGGAATGAAGTCAAAACACCTGAACTCGCCTCACCCCTACAGGGTGCCACTCCAGGAGCCCAGCTCATCCCCTGGCTCTTCCCATGGATGCTAGCAATTTGGGCCCCAAACATGGGAACTTTATTTTACTCTCACAACTCTAGTTATATTGTATTGATTTGAAAGAGCTCTTTATGTAGCAATAGTGTTAATTTTCTATTACAGATGTTGCAAATATTTCCCCAGATTTGGGCTTTTAGGACTGAAATCGCCATGTTCTCTGCACTCTTGCAGAAGACGGCAAATAAAACGTCAGCAGTTACTTCTGATGCTGCAGTCTCCTCAGCAAATGGAAGCACCTGGACTACTTCACCTGGCAAATTCTTCCGGGAAGGACCGTGCCTTGGAGAAACGAAGAGAGAGAAGCTGCAGAATGCCCCTCAAAGCCGGCAACCTGAAAAACTACATCCAGAAACAACCACTTTTTAGAGCCAGGGAAGAGCCGACATCCTTTGTGATGAAGGCACTGAAATTTCACGGAAGCAGCACTATAGGGTTTCTTAATTGAACTTTTGTGAATTTTATTCAAAGCAGACTATCACAATATGGTTCTTAATCGCCATTATTTCTCTACCCTGCGAAGAATGTGGGCCTGGCAGAACCAGCCATTGTTCTGCGTATCACGTGCTTCCCCATTATTTCCCTTCCAGGTCCACGCTGAAATTTGGTCCCAGCGAGCGGGCAGGTAAAGGGACCCAATTTTCGAAGAAAATTAACGAAGAGAGAACGGATGAGCAAGCAGCTGCCCTTTCATCCCTGACAGCAGAGTAGGCTCGGGTACAGGTGGGTGGGCTGCCGGGTGTTACGTTTACATTCCTTTATCATCTCAGCCTTTTCACCAAAGGCCTTCAAAGAGCTGAGCCCAGCTGCTCCCTCCTCTACTGATGACAGGACACAGAAAGCATCCCCAAACCTCGAGCCACAGAGGCAGACTCGGGTGGGTGTTGATGTCCTTGTAGCAAGTGAAATCTTGCACTTATATTCAAAGACAGCCATCTTTATGCGGGGTGCCTGGGATGACAGTCACAACAGACATTGCGACTGTTTTATATCATTCCATCTTTTCTGCTCAGCCAGTGCACTCATGGCTCATTGTTCAAGACACTCACAAGTCAAACCAGCGAGCCGAATTGCACTGCTCTGGGTTCAAAATGCATTCACTGCTGTCATGGTCTAATAAGAAGTATTGTGTCTGTTTTAAGATCTCTCAGCAGGGAGTAAGGGAAGCACACATGGAGCTGGAAATTCACTGATTCTGCTCTTCAAGAAGCGTCAGGCCTGAAGAAGGGCAGTGGAGCTCTCAGGACGGCACCTGTAGTTAATGAGCCTGACGCTGTTTGCCTTCCACCAGGGGACAGAGGTTCCCTTCACACTAAGGCCAGACAGTGTTGTCTCATAGCCATGTAGCAGCCTGAAAATCAACCAGAACTTGGATGTGGACACAAACGCTGCCTCTGAATAGAGCAGTGACACTTTGCTACTCTGAGCCTCCTTTTCCTCTCTGTGAAATGAGAATAATTCTCACTTTTCCTGAGATCGAATAGAAACTAGAAGCAGCAAAGCATGAAAAAGCAACTGGCACCCTGCAGACCAAACAGTCAGTTAAATTATGATGTTAAGGAAATTGAAGATAAAATTCTGAAGTTAGATACCTTGAAGAGATTATTTCCCCAGAGTGAAATTCACTTTAGGGCTCCTAGAAACATTCACTCTTTCATTTCCAAGTATTTGTTTGGCTCCAACTATATGTCAAGTGCTGTTTTGGTACCAGGGGTATCCTAAGTGGCATGCTAATAAGTATTTAACAACCAATGACACTCTGAGAGGAGGTGATAAGGTAGCCCCGATTTGAAGCATTTGCCAGTTACTGTGGTGTAAATTCTTCCACCACAGCCAATTTCCAACTACCGGTGAAATGCAGAGTTAGGAAGAGAATGTGCACCATCAGCTCTGGCTCCAGCTCAGTGCCCAGATGGCTTATTTATTAGTCGGTAAATAAATGCCCCCCACCAATCCCATCCACCCTCACAGAACTCCCTTCCTGACTTTACCCCCTGCAGCTGAAATATGACCCAATATCTCTCCTTCACCAGATCATCTCTGACAAGTAAGTTTTCAGAGATGTGGTAAACAAAAAAGACGTGATACAGACTTTATTCATATTACAATCACGACATTGTTTTGTTTTTCTTCCCAAAGCATCAAATAAAACATGGGCTCCTGCCCAAACTTGACTTACATATGAGGGACTAAAACTCATTTAAAACCAAAAACCCAGCCAAAAAAGCATTGCACTCCTCCAAAACTATAAATGACTTATTCTCAAAGTCAAACTTATCCCAAAGCAAAGGGGACCCCGCACAGAATGAGGGAGGATCTGCCATGGTTTCTTCCTCTTGGGCACCACTGAACTGTGGAACAGTTGTCCCCACTCACTGGAGGCAGAGGGCAAGAGAGAATGTGAGCTTTGTAGGTGCATTGCTTTTCTTGAGCCTTGTCAAATACATAACACAATGCATAGGTGACCCCTTCAAGCATAATCTTCCCATTGTCAGGGTGTGTAGGGATGACACAGAGTAGAAGACTAAGGATAGTGAGTTTGAGAATTCCCAGGGCACAACTGTACTAAATATTTCCTGGACTTTCTTTTTTAATACAAAGCAGTAAAACTGGGGGAGAAAATGAATAGGACGGACTTTTGCCAGTTTGGGAATTTGCAGCTTTCTGTATTTGCTATGCTCCACTTTACAAAACTAGGCCTGGTCCCCTGTGGCTAAAGATTGAAGGCAGTGCATGGGCCATGCCAGGCCTTCTGTGTGTAGGAGCAAGCAGGCCTACGACCTCCTGTAAGACCTTTCTGGGCAAAGACAGGATGGGTCCCAAAGTAACCATTTTGACCAATATTTGGCCAAATCCTCCTGTTTTACTTGGGCTTATAATTTAAAATAAAATCTAACTCTGATTATTCCATTCTACTCAACCTGCAATGACCTCCTTTCATCATACCATGGCTCGTGGCATCAGTCTGTGAACGTGCCAGTCACAGTGAGATGAAACACACTGTGCCAGGTGCAGATTTGATGAGTAAACAAAGGAAAACCAGAAAACGCAATGCACTTATGTCTACTGCCAAAGGCCTGGGATAATGCAGTAGGGCCTCAATCACCCTTTCCCTCCCATGGTATCTTATGCTAACTGAAGACCGGCAGCAGATAGCAGTAGCCTCCCAGCTACCCATTAACCACATCTATGCAGGTTTGCATGGTCAGTAGAGCCTGAGGTAGTGGAGTCGGATAGGCTGGACTCAAGTTCTGGCCCCTATTGACTTGCTCTGTAACCTTGGGCCAGCTGTTGGGAAGATTTAATAAATTATTGTATAAAGCATATCATCCAGAACAGTGTCTGGCACTGAATATGCACTCTAGATATGTTAAGTACGGTGGAGAAGATCGTGGAAGATTTTGAAATAGGCCTAAGGGATTTTTGGATAGCCCTCAAAGGAATGCTACTCATACAAGGATTATTTGATTCTATAGGGTGTGCACAATTGCTTATTTGCTTTTCTTCGACGAGGCCACTTTACAACTCTGTAAAATGCAAGTTGATTTGGAGAAACCTCCTAGAAATAAAAATCATTCCCACCCGTAGACATGTATACTGTGTCTCATCTCCTGGAGGACGATTCTGTGTCACCTTGTGGATGTGGACCAATTTTGCCAGGTTACATTCACTTGTAATTCATTTCAGCCATCCTTGTCTGACTAGAAGGAATAGAGTTCTTTGAGTTCTTTTATGAACAAATTGTAATATCATATTGGTTTCTTTATTAATTTGCACATTAAATACAGTTTTTGACTTGTGCTGATTTTATATTTGCCTGCGAATCATGACCTAATTCTCTTTTAAAGTTTATCCTTTAACACTGTCATCACCATCACCATCATTTCCATTTTATTTATTCCGTCATTCACTTTACAGATACTGTTGTGTAACCAGCAGGTACTAGACACCATAGGCTTCTTCAATTCCTGCAACACTTCAGAAGCTGTGCAGAAGTTGGAATTTGACATTTAAAACCCTCGATTTATCTCATAATATTTTAGGTATAAATGTTTCTTTAAAGGTTTCGTACTAACCACATTGTTCAGATACAGGCATGGCCGCTGAGTATTCCTCTAACAATCAGAAAGGGCTGTCCCCTTTTTTCAAAAATGTACACAGAGTACAGAAATGCACCATATGTTTCACCATCACTTCACTTTTTCTACCCTCAGCATTTTTTTAACCAAATGCTCATTTTTACCCACATTGACCAATAGGTAAGATACCTCTCTATTACAGAGAAATCTTCTAAAAATACCTAGCACCTAAAAGAGCATATTGAGAACATTGTTGTTTTTACATAGCAGAGTCCTACCAGGGGGTCACGAGGCCATTTGATCTCCCAGATTTCAAGCATATGAGTTAAAAGAAAATGCACACCCTAGGAGACGCAGTGACAGTGGACTCCGTGATAGCTTTGATTCTCTTGTCAACTCAGATTTCACAGGTGAGCTAAAGTTAATCCAAATTGGCCTTTGCCACCCAAGTTCATCAAAATGGGAACACCGGGATGGTGGAAGGGGGGCTAGGGAGAGGAACTGGCCTGAGGGTGCGCCCCCTAGAGTATGGCCCTACTCTAAGGGGATCTTTGTGCTTTACCATCATCTGAAAGAAATCAGCTGATCCAGTAGTTCCCAGACTTACAGACCATGTCCCACAGGGGAGGTGCAGAGGCCCAGACCCAGGCACCGCAGCCTTAGAAGGTTCAGGTGGGACATTGCTTTCAGACATCCTCCTCAACACATCTGAACCTTCGGGGACTGTAAATGCTCATCCTGCTGGGGTAATTTTAAATCAAAGGCCAGCATGCCCACAGCAGCACAAGTAAGGAACGCCTAAGAAAATAAATACTAGTTAGAGGGTGATTTAATGCAGTGAACTGCCGTGGGTGGAGGCTGGAGGCAGTAGCTTTTAACAAGTTTTATTTGAAAGACTAACTCGGTGTGGTTGTCACGATGGTTGTGTTTGTGGCCGGGCTTGCATTGCTGACAGATGGAAACCTTGCAGCCTTTCCTAATTCATGCAGACGCTCTACAGGAGTGACCCGGCTAAGTAATGCCAATGTTAACCTTACATAAACCGTTCTCCCCCGTTAATAAACAGAACATTTTAGGGCTGTTCTGGTCAAAACACTAGCAGAAATATTCAGCTGTTCCTCTCTTTTCATCTCTGTTTGCCCTCTGAGAATTCATTTAAAAGGAAAAATGCTTCTGCAGAGAATCACTGCCCGAAAAAGAAAAAGAAAAGGGAAAGTTTTGCAGACATCATCCTTGCAAATGCCTTCTCTAGTCTTCAAGTCCCCTACCATGTTAAGATCTGCAGAAAAGGAAGATAAACCAGCAGGACACCTATGGTGGCAGTTTGGTACTTGGGAATGCCAGCATTAGAAGAAAATACACTCCCATCATTCACTCTGGGAGATCAGTTTCAGAAAACTGCTTTGCAGTTCACAAAAACAAACAAAAATACCCTGTGGGAAAAAAGCTCAGTATTTCACATTTGAGGACCAAGTGTGCTTTTAAGGAAGCAAAACTTCTTGAACTTTGCTGTATTTTAAAAGAGAACATCATGACACATGGAGACATACACCCAAACAGAATCAGCCAGCCAGCAGTGGAAATAATGGAGGGAACACCCAGGAACGAGTTCTGGGAACTCCTGGTACAACCGTATGCAAATCATTTCACAGGCGTGCTGGCAGGCTGAGTTCCCAGAGTAAATGATTTTCATTTCTGTGTCAGCACTACCTTTGCACCAAGGTAACTGACCACATGCCTCTCGTCTCAGGAACACAGACATTTGGGGTCAGATCTTTGTTAACCCTCTATTATTATAAAAGGCAAAAATATCACAGGACATTGTGTATACATTCTCAATGAAACTCCCTGGGTAGATAATAATCGTTCTTTTTTCTTTTTCCTTTTTTTTTTATGCTTATGCAATTACTAAAAAGTGATTTATTTCCTATTATGTGATCACTTTCAGAATAGGTATAATATTGAAAAAATATATGTTTTATGGATATGGGGTGGTAGGTTCTGTAAATATTTATTAAATTTGCTTGTTTCAAGTCTGAGTTCAAATCTGGTTGTTTTTTTTTTGTCTTTCTTTCCATTAGGTTGGTAGATCTACCTCCATCCCATTATGTTAAGTCTTTGTGTGTCCTTGCCTATAAGAAAGGTCTGAATACAGTGTACCGATGGGTTTTAACTTTTTATTCAGGTTTGTCTAACTGT